>JAVLVB010000801.1:0-11682 GCA_032876305.1 Orestias chungarensis | reverse complement strand
AAGGCCCGTTTAGAAAGCCCAGTGAGCAGGCCGTTACAGTAGTCTAACCTGCTAGAGATAAAAGCATGGATAAGTCTTTCTAGGTCTGGTTTAGAGACTATTCCTCTGATTCTGGCAATGTTTTTAAGATGGTAAAAGGCTGCTGATGTTACTGATTTAATGTGGCTGTTGAAGTTCAGGTCAGAATCGAGTATTACCCAAAGATTTTTGACCTGATGTTTAGGTTCCAGAGAGAGCGTCAGAAGGTAACTGATGACATTTTCCCTTTGTTTCTGTGGCCCACAGACAATGATTTCAGTTTTGTCTGAGTTTAACTGGAGGAAGTTGTTCTGCATCCACAAACTGATCTTTTCAATACAGAGACATAATAAATCAACAGGGCCATGTTCTCCTGCTGTCAGCGACACGTAGATCTGAGTGTCATCAGCATAGTTGTGGTAGGACACATCATGGCCGTATATTAGCTGGCCCAATGGAAGCATGTACAGATTGAATAAAAGGGGTCCCAGGATAAACCCCTGGGGAACCCCACAGGTTACACCCATTCGGTCGGAGACTTAGATCCCATTTTGAACAAAGTAACACCTGTCCTCAAGGCAGGACTTGAACCAGTTTAGAGCCATACCAGTGATTCCCACCCAGTCTTTTAACCTCTGTAATAAAATCACATGGTCAACTGTATCAAAGGTGGCGGTCAGGTCCAGCAGAACCAGGACAGAGACTTTGCCTGCATCTGAGTTTAGGCGGATGTCGTTTGTCACCTTAATCAGAACTGTCTCAGTGCTGTGTTGGGGCCTAAGGCCTGACTGGAAAGCATCAAACACATTGTTAGACAGGAGAAAGTCACTCAGCTGTTGGTATACAACTTTTTCCAGCACTTTTCCTAAGAATGGCAGGTTTGATATGGGCCGGTAATTGTTCAGTACTGTGGCATCCAGACTGCTCTTCTTTAGGAGAGGCTTAATAACAGCAGTTTTCAAGGCCTTTGGGAATATTCCAGTCTGAAGGGAGACTAACTGAGCAAGTTGTGGAAGCAAACTGCTCAGCACAGACTTTAGGAATCTAGTGGGTAACTCATCCAGGCAGCAAGTAGATGGACTCAGGCTGCAGATGATCTCTTCATCTGTTTTATCTGAGACAGGTGTGAAGTGTGACAGCTCCAAATGTCTAACTGGAGTAGAGGAGCTATGTCTGTCGTGGAAACAATTGCATTTTTAATGCCTTTAACATTGTCATTAAAGAATACTGCAAACTCCTGACATTTGGATGTAGAAATCAGTTCCAAGGGGATCGAGACTGGAAGGTTTGTTAATCTGCTCACTGTAGCAAATATGACACGAGAGTTGTTTCTGCAGTTTTTGATGATTTCTGAAAAATAGCTCTCTCTGGTTCTACGCAAAGTCTGGTTGAACACACACAACTTTTCTTTTTAGATTTTCTTTCAAAATTAACCTGGAGCTTTGACTTTCCGTTCGGCTCTCCGGCACTCCCTTTTCTGTGCCCTGACCGAGACCTCTTTTCTCCATGGTGCCTTTTGTGTACTTTAAAACATTTTAACCTTGACAGGAGCAATGGCATCCATAACCTTCAAGACACTTGATGTGTAAGAGTTTAACATATCATCAACGTTAGAACACGGAGCATTTTCATACCTAATCATTTTCAAAAACTGAATCCCTGTGTTGTCATCAATAACTCGTCCTTGAGTAACTGTAGGGTCAGCTGTTGGCTTGGGTGTAACAGAAAGGTCAAAGAAAACACAAGAATGATCAGACAAAGCGACATCCACAAAACCCACATTTAAAATAATAACACCCTTTGAGATAAGCACATCTAGAGTGTGTCCTCTGTTGTGTGTAGGCTTGTTCACATGCTGAGTTAGACCAAACATCTCAAGGACAGCAGTGAGTTCTTTACATTGTTTACCTTGGGCTGCATCCATGTGCACATTCAGGTCCCCTGTTATCACCAAACATTCAAAATTAGTTCGTACAATTGAAAGTAGTTCAGTAAAATCATCAATAAAACTGTTCCTTGGAGGTTTGTAGATGGTAATACAAAGAATGGAAGATTGTTTTGTATCCATTTTGAATGATACATACTCAAATGATGAAAAGACCCCAAATGCTAATTTATGGATGGGTATATTGTCCCTGAATATGACACAAACCCCCCCACCCCTCTGGTTTTGACGTGTTTCAGATAAAAAATTGAAGTGAGGTGGACTAGCTTCAATCAGGACTGTATCAGCTGTGTTTTTATCGAGCCATGTCTCGGTTAAAAACATAAAATCAAGGTTATGAGATGATATCAAATCATTAATCAGAAAGGTTTTCCCTGCCAAGGATCTGACATTTAGTACAGCGAGTTTCAGCGTGTTACTGTAATTTGCTGACTGTGGCTGACGAGTAGTGAACACAAGATTTGAGATATGTACAGACTGTTTTGGACTGTTTTGATGGTTGACTAATCGTTTTCTGTTACGTATTACAACAGGGATGAAGGGCGGTACTTCCATATCGGGCTTATCCTGGAATGAGCCATGGGTACATGCAGTACTGTTGCCTGGACCCGATGCATATCATTCATCTAGCAGTTGTTTCAAATGACTCACTCGCAGGACTCTCTGTACACTGGAAATGGAGTTGACATAAGGAGTTTGTGTTGGGGGAGGAGTTGCAGGACGACGGGATAGGAGAGGACTGGGCCATGGGGTCATCCTGGTGGCAACAGTAACCAGCTCCTTCATGTGTTCTGTAAAATCCAGAAGAGTAAGAGATGGGGAGGATGATCTTGATGAGGGCGGGTCATCATTCCTGCCTTTTAGTGGAGGCGGTATCTCAGAGAGCTCCAGGAGGACGTCATCTGGAGGCGCAGGTGGAGGCTGGGGTGCCGCCGTCTCCAGGAAATCTCTGGGCTGCGTCACATCCTTATCCTTATCTTCATGTTTTCGCTTCGTTCTGTCCTTGGTCGCTGGAGCAGAATTGGAACTCAAAACATAGAATAGATTAGCTGCAAACAGCATGACTTAAGATCTATTGAGGCGGATACCATCTGCCTTAAAATAATGTCTGCGGTCCCAGAAAAAACTGAAATTGTCAATATAACTAAAGGCGTAAGTGGCACACACACCTGACAGCCATTTGTTCAGGCTGAACAGCCTGCTGAACCTCTCATCTCCTCAGTGGTAGAGGGCCATTGATGAACACGTCAGCATCCAAATTATTAACTGTATCTAATAGCTTCTTGAAGTTCTGTTTCAGCACCTCAGACTGCCGTTTCACAGTGTCGTTAGATCCCAGGTGTAGAACGAGGGTCTTAACAGTTGGATGTTCAGCCAGAATTTCAACAATATTGTCTCGCACATCGGATACCATGTTCATTTGGAAAGTACAGTATTTTTGTACGCTTCCCACATACATGTCTTAAATCCTTCACCGCAGCATCACCAACAATCAGAGTCTCAGGACCAGGCATTAGCTTCCCTCTTTGTCTTTTATTTTCTGATTTGCTTTTTCGGTTTACCTTACTGTGTGAAGAAACTTCATCCTGGTGATCAAGTTGAGAACTAGATTTCTGTAGTGGTGCAAATCTGTTCTGTAGTGGGATAGTTGTTTGAGGAGGAGGAAGCTTCATTTTTGGTTTTCCACTGACACCTGTCCTAGTCTGAGTCCTGCGACTGGAGTCGAGGAGGATTTTGGTCTCGTCGCTAGAGCAGGCCAGCCGGTCGCATCGCAAATATCAGCAGACAGGGCTGGTTCTCTCTTCTTCCTCTGAGATGACTTACTCTTCGGTTTAGCGTCGAGCACATTCCAGACATTACTTGTCTTGTTATTCAAAGCAACATCCTCCTGCTTCTGGTTGTCTTTGCCCGTGCTGATTAGCTGACGGGTAGCAGCATCATGTCCAGTCAGAGGTAGAGTTGTATCGTAACCGCCATTTATTTCCACATTTACTTCTAGTCGTTGGATTTTGGTTTCCAGCATGTTGAGTTTCTGAAGCAGATTAGCATAGTCATCCTCAGAAAAAGAAAAAGGAGGCATTTTGCTGATGGATTATTCGGTTTTCGGAAGATATGCAGAGAGAAGCTCCAAAAAGAATGAAAAAATAAAAAAATAAAAAAATGAAAAAACACAAAACACAGAGCTGAAGCAGGACAGATAAGGGGAAGGTCGGGACACAGAGAGAAAGCATCCGCCTTCGTCGAGAGCAAAGCAAGAATTACAATTATTATTTGTCAGCTAAGTGTGTTCTGCTAAGGAAATGTTCGTAACTGTTAAAAAATAAACAGACTTTAAACTTATAAGGAGGAGTAATTTCTAAATCAGATCAAATTCTTAAAAAAAGCATTTAAAAAACAAATGCTTATTAGCTCCATTGGAAATGCTAATGTTTTTGGTCAATTTATAAGCTGGTCTCAAGGCATGGTCCAGCTCTCACTTCCTTAGTCATCTGGATGTGCATTTCAGGCTGTAGCACTCAGCAGCATTGCCTTGGTCTTCTGTGTGTTCTTGTGAGTTGATTTGTCCTGTCACAAATTAACTACACACATGTCCACAAAAGAACTACCAGTGAGAAAGCAGAAGCAGAATCAAGCAGAGCTGGGATGGTGACAGTGGAGAGGAAAAACTCCCCTTTAACAGGAAGAAACCTTCAGCAGAACCTGGCTCAGTACAAGCAGCCATCTGCCAGACAGTAACTGAAGTTTACTACTCTGAAATACAGTCTGGGTGTCAGCCAGGGAACATTTGCAGGTGGATTTCCAGTGAGTGACAATATTGAGGCAGGGTAAGGTGGAAGTAGCAGCAAGTTTATTAGATGTAACACAGCCTATTTAGGCTGTGCTATTTAGTGTGAAATAGTCCCAGTAATGAAGATCTATTCATTACATTTCCTCCCCCTTCTCTTAGGAGTACCTCCATCCTCTATACTGGATAAACAGTCAGCAACCACATTAGACACATTATACTCTACATTACAATGGGATTAAAAGTGAATATTAGTATGTTAATTAACATATCATATAAACAAAATAAATTACAGCTTTTGTTATGTCGTTTAAAATATTCTACTTATTAGCGTCAATGTGGATCTCTATCTGCATTTACGCTAATTAGAAAGTGTTTTACAGAAGCTCATGTCATACAATTGTTTTATATCATTGACTTATTTCAATGTTTTCAGGCCTTAATTCATGCACAGATTTCTTAACTCATGTCATACAATTGTTTTCTAACACTTTTTTTCTATCTGTCTTTCATTTAGCCTGCTGTATGATGAGAATTTTGGACCCTTTCCTCTTCATTGCTTTTCTTTTCCTGCATAAACTGCTTTTAATACTGTTGGTCCATTAAACTTGACAGAAGTTTTGTTGTGATATAGCTTTTTTACTTTGAAAAACAAACAGAGACCAAGCAAAACTCAAAGATGAGGTGGGTCACCATCTGTGCTGCTGCAGCACATTGCAGCAAGAATGGAAAGCAATGGTACTTTGGCTACAAAAGACAAATGCATGGGAGCGCAAAGGCTCCTCCAAGATATGCAATGAAGATTTAGCAGCATGACTTGTGTCTGTTGGAGACTGGTGTGCCTCAAATGGAGCGGCCTGCACTTTCACCAGACCTGAAACCCATGGAAAACCTTTGGGGTCAACTGAGTCGCCGTGTAGAAGCTCAAAACTCTGCACCCCAAAACCTCAATGACCTGAGGGTTGCCCTTCAAGAAGAATGGGATGCCCTGCCTCAGCAGACAATAAATCGACTTGTGAACATCATGAGACATCGTTGTCAAGCTGTAATTGATGCTCAAGGGCACATGACGAGTTATTGAGATGTAGACATTTTTTGTTGTGGTGTACACACCATTGTTGTTAACTTTTGTTTCAACAAATTGTTTGAGATGAGTAAATCAGCAGTGCATCCTTCTACTTAAATGTCCTACTTACGTGATATGATGCCACTGTAGCGGGAACTTTTTATATTTTCCACAAGTTTCACCCGAAAGCCAAATATCACTAACTTTTGGTGACTATGTTTGTCTTTCTATCTTTTTATCTCGCCTCTTTCTTTTTCGCTCTCCCTCTCATTCTTTCTCTTTTTTTTTCTCCTTTTTTTTCTGCCCCTCTTTTTCCCCCTCTCCATCCCTCTCTATATATGGTACATACATGACTAATATAATATGTATGTGTGTGTGTGTGTGTGTAAGTATGTATACACTGTACTACTGAGCTTCTCAGAGAGGCTTTGAACTCATAAAAGGCCCAGTTTGAGAACTTAATTGGTACACCATATAAGGCCATGCAGTGTGTTTGAACCCCTGTACATTGGTTTATGCGGCTTTGTGGGGACTCTATTGGGTTTCTTGTTAACAAGACTTTGTGGGGACGTTTTTGATTACATGCTTTATGAGGCATTATTTGGGGGACTTTTTTATAAGCTCATAATATTATCATGCTAGTACAAATCCATGTAATAATGATAGCATTTAAGCTAATATTAGCATTTTAGCTTACGCTACCTTATAAACTAACATGTGCATACTAGATGAAGTATGTTTGTGTAAGTGAACATGCTGATGACAACCTTCATGCTAATCTTAGCTTCATACCTAAATTTAGCATTTAAGGTAATGTTAGCGTTGTAGATAATATTTGAATATACACTACAATGTGCATACTAGATGAAGCACGTTATTGTATATGGACATGCTAATGACAGCCTACATGCTAATGTTAGCATTATAGCTAACAGCATTTAAGCTAATTTTGATATATGAGCTAAACTTTACATAATGAGTGCTGACATTAGGTGTCAGACAACATGCAATTAAGACCCCACATAGTAATTATAGCATTTAAGCTAATGTTACATTTTAGCTAAAATTTGTTTATATACCACCGTGTGCATAATATATGAATTATATTAGGATAAGTTAAGATGCTGATGACAACCAACATGCTAATGTTAGCATTATAGCTAACATTAGCATTTAAGCTAATTTTGATGTACGAGCTAAACTTTACATACTGAGTGCTGACATTAGGTGTCATCAACATGTAATTAAGACCCAACACAGCAATTTTAGCATTTAAGCTAATGTTAGCATTTTAGCAAAAATTTGTTTGTACTGCACCGTGTGCGTGATTAATCCACTATATTAGGATAAGTGAACATGCTGATGACAACCTACTTGCTAATGTTAGCATTTTAGCTAATTTTGATGTATGCGCTAAACTTTACAAACTAAATGCAGACATTAGGTGTCATTTAACATGTAAATAAGCCCCTCAAAATAATGTTAGCATTTAAGTTAACATTAGTATTTTAGCTAATTTAGTTAGCCACATGGTTTGAATTAGAATTTAAGCCAACTTTAGCTAAAATAAGTTTTCTAACCTTTTTAATGCAATAATCGAAACCCCGCGGACACGCACAACTGGCTAGCACCATCAAAATTTACTCCAGAATTTTCTAGCTATTATTATAAAACACTTTTGATAATGTATTTTTTAACTTATGTTGATCAGAGTGACCTCTTTGACACTTGCAACACTGGTTCACATGCAAAAGCCATGTAAATGAAAGTTAATATAATAAACGATTACAAACTTTATGTTGACGTAATGTCTTTCCTCTTATCCTAATACATCTGAGATGCTATTTTATCCATTCTTTCTTCGGGCTTGCAAACATTTTAGACGACAGAAACTACTTGATTATTATTGCCTCCGTTTTCGGCAAACATCAAGCATTGTTAAAACTCACTCTGAAAGAAATTAGTTAAGCCCGCTTTGGATTTAATTAGGTAAACAAGCATACAGAAAAACATTTATTCTTAGGAGATACCAAAGTTAGAAATGCCAGTAAAGCAGAAAAAATATGAAACCAGAATTGGAATTAAGCATTGCTGGGTTTGTTTCAACTCTGTCTGCCAATCCTCTGTGTATCCCTACTCTGAACTATCCAATTGGCCTGGATGTAAAATCAGGAATTCACCTCCACATATGAGCACAACACGTTTGCAACTTGCTTCTTCAGCCCTTCGTCTATTTCGAACATGGTGAAATCAGTGGCAACCCAACTCCACCTCCCCCTATCCATGAAAATAAATCCCACGTTTCATTTGTCATGGGTCAAGCCCTGCATAATGTCTTGCCTTGTTTAAAATGGACGTCTTTATATTTTGAAAAATTACTGTAACTGAAAGATAAAGATGCAGAAAAAGACATAGACCAGCTGAAAAGGAAACAGTGGGACAGTTTAAGCACAATGATGATGCTACAGTGAACATCTGGCACTGAAGTACATGGTGAGCTGCAGCTCACGTTTCAGGCAGGCCCTCTGGTCTTTGCACTAATCTGATTGGATTTCAGGTTACACGGGGTCAGATAGGATAGCATAGTGAAACACCGCAGCAAATGCACAAATATACCAGCTAAATGAAAAGTGGACTAATCCTTCACCTAAATAGGAGTCCCAATAATACTCAGCAAAAATGCTCTTTGACAAGAGAATGTCTCTATCTCCTTTGCTTACTGGCTTTTCTTCAGTGTTATGTCAGTAAAATCCTGTGGCAAACTGCAAACATGTGACCCATTTACACTTGTTCTTGAGTTTGACTTTCACCAAGACCAGATTATACTCCGTCTGCTTATAAAAAACAAGATAAGCTTAACTACAAATATTGGCAAGCTAGAAAATATGTGCTTGAACTAAACAATCAAAGATCATAAGATCCCCACCTTTTCTATAGGATCTACTTAGTTTTGGTTACTCCTTTATCAAAGATTTTAAAAATAATAAAGCAAAAGGAGACATTGTTTTATACTTTGGGGTAAAATGAAACAAAGTTCATGGTTTCATTTTATGTTATCGTATGTAAGCATATTTCCTCTATGTTTAGATCGCATGACCACATGATTAAACAATTAATACTATTTAATCCTAATGTTCTTCTCAACCATTTATTCATCCAACCATCTATCCACTTTTCAACCTTGTCTAAATAGGAGAGGCTCTAAACTGGAGAAAGGAACTTTAAATATGTGTATATGAAAAGCCCTTAGGTGTCATGATGATATGTATTAAAAACCAAGATGGAGGGTAAATCCAAACGTTTATTAATGAAACCAACAATCAACTTAAACAATGCTTAGGAAGATCGAGCAAGGAAACAACTAAAGGAGGGGTTGGACATAAATTAAGAAAACTAACTGGGGAACAAAGGGAGTAAAAGAAAGAAGACTGAAACAAAAAAGAAAATTCAGCAGAGAGTGAATGAACGCAAGAAGTCTACCTGCTTAGATCTTGATTACTGTGTGACAAATAGGTGGTTGATTAATAACACATTTAAGATAAGAGGGAAGACAGTGCATGTAGGCCCAGGTAGATTTTTGTGTTGCCCAAGAAGAACATAACACTAGTTAAACACAAACCAGAGAACAAACACTGAAGATGAATAAACCAAATAGAAAATAATATACTATCACAGAGATAACAAAACAAAACAAATAAGACTGATTACTAAAGTATAGCAGGGACAGAAAACCACGAACCAAAGGAATGTGGCACAGTGGGTAGAGTAGAGGACTTGCTATCCGCAGGTTGCAGTTTTAGTGGTAGAGTAGTTGTTTCCTGTCTCATGTATGTACCCACCTATGTATGAATGTTGGTGAGCGTAAATTGGTAATTTTGGCCTTTGTGCAAAGCACTTTGAGATGCTTGTATGGTTTAAAAAGTGATTTGTAAATTAATTTAATTTACCACCGAATATTTTCAGGATAGGAATATCTCTTGGAGGAATACATGCTAGAACCAAGTCCAACTATCAAAAGGAGAATGTTTTTTAATGTCACCACAATTTGGGCTACTATTCATTCTCCGGGGTTGTTTTATCAAGCCAATTTGATCTAGTTGACTAAATCTATGTTTTAATATTTTAAAGAACTGTAAATCCACTATTCCACAAATATTTAATGTAAGAAACTGAGGTTCACCATTTGGCATGTCTCTCTATATATAGAACACACTGTTCTGTATTTTTTCCACTCTTTGGTTTAAAAGACATAATCATCTCAGCAGACTGTAGAAACAGTCAAGCGGCTATGATTAGAGGCTGTTGTGGCTGTTTTCCGGCCCTGTGCGCTGGGGTGAAGGTAGCAGAACTGGCAGGAACCTAGGCTGACTGAATGGGGTCATAATGTAGGGCCACAGGTAGAGTCCCATGGCGAGTGACCTGAATAATGTAAAATAACTGCAGACTATGAGGCAAAGGCAGCCATACTTGATAGGGCAGCTCAGGTCATGTGAGTGAAATAGACAAACACAGAATGCTGTTATGTTTGATCAAATATACTGAGTAAGCTAACAAACAGGAAAGTTAAAAATTACTTGAAATCATGTTAAATAACATTTTTAAATTATTTTTATTTATTTATTTAATGTAACTCAAAAGTTCCTTATAAAGTAAATATTCATTTTGTTCTTAAAAAATTCTGTCATAATTTGAGGTATGTAGATACATATATTAATGTCCAGCATTGTTTCTGAATAACTCTCTACCATAGTTATGTCGGCAAAACCATCATCGGAGTTAGCAATACTCAACAGCCATTTCAAAGAAATGTTCCATACTACTACTGCTGTGTTTATGGAAATCAGTCTCTTCATTGTTGGTAACCTTGCATACTAAATTCATGACAGGCATATCAAAAGAGTCCTCAATTCCTCCTCAAAACAGTTGTTTATTGTTAACCACTTATATATAATTTTATTTATAATTTAATAATTTTTGATATGTTTCATAGGTCAAATCAACCAAAATCACATGTTGAGACTTATTGTGTCTTGTTCTAAAAAAACAAAAAACTGCTTTCCTTTTTGCAAATTGCAACAGCACACGTTAGCACTCACAAGGCACTAAGAAACATGTTATTTAAGAGAACGTATGTGGCATTTTAGAGCACACTGTGAGATGGTGACCTCGCCATGACCTAGAAAATAATCATAATAGTAACATAGGGGTTGTTGAAGTCCTCCCAGACTTCCCCGGATTCAGATCTCAGATCTCAGATCTCGCGGATGCAGCAGCCTAGGCAGGGAAACCTCTTCCTTGCTACTTGGGCCAGCAAATGCAGGGGAATCCCAAGGCATTCCCATGCCAGCCGAGAAACATAGTCCCTCCAGCGTGTCCTGGGTCTTCCTCTGGGTGTCCCCCAAGTGAAAACTACACTGAAATAAAAAATACAAGATTGGGGCAGCTATGGTTTTATGTTTTTTCAATACAATGCGGGTTAGCACCCAAACATCCCTTTCAGACAGCCTCCTCTTTCGTCCACAGTTAATCCTGTTGGATGTGGTTCGTCCTTCTTGGTGGTGTGCTGACACTACCCTGGATACTATGGCTCATCACAAAGACTTGCTGTCTTGGTCACAAATGTGCCAGCAAGACGTGCACCAACAATTTGTCCTCTTTTGAGCGTTGGTATTGTTGAATGGTAAACATTTATATCCATGTTTCATTCATATATATTCATGTTTCTTTTCATACTAGAAGTGTGTGCATATAACAAAGAGCTAGAAATTCCTGATAAGGCCTGTTTATTATCTCTCTGAGGAGCTGAGTTCCGAGGGGCACGGGAAGGGGGCTATCCATCGATCCCTAGCAATAAATCTGTTAGTTGGG
>JAVLVB010000800.1:82700-93409 GCA_032876305.1 Orestias chungarensis | reverse complement strand
CACTTCTCTCTCTGCTACTTTCTTCCTTTGTCCAATCTACTTAGTTACCATTATTTCAACCTTGTTAACCTTTTGTTTTCTCTTAGTGTTCTTCTCTCCATAGTAACCACACCTGGCCTGGCGTTCTGTTAGCTGAGACAGCTTCTTGGAGGAGAACATGGGCTGAGATGCTTCCAGTGACGTTCTACAACTGCTGCTATAATCTCTATTATTTCAGTATCCTGTGCTTCTAATTTAGTTTTCTGTCTCTTCAAACCCCCAGTAGGTCGTGGCAGATGGCTGCTTGTACTGAGCCTGGTTCTGCTGGCGGTTTCTTCATGTTAAAGGGGAGTTTTTCCTCTCCACTGTCGCTACATGCATGCTCAGTATGAGGGATTGCTGTAAAGTCAACGACAACACAAGCCATTGTTTCTGTCTGCTGATTCCAGAGGAGTGAATGCTGCAAGTCAATGACTCCATGAATCTGCTGGGGTTCCTTAGATTGGAAACTTTTTCAAATTGATTTATTTATGATGTATCTTTGATTTTAGTTGATTTTCTGTGAAGTGCCTTGAGACGACACCTGTTGTAAATTGGCGCTAGATTAATAAACTGATTCTTGATTCTTGATTCATGAAATCTGCTTCAATAAGAGAGACAGCTCAGAACCCGTTTAGAAATCTTTCTGACCGATATGATGGAGACTCTATCTCACCTTAAACCTCTCGGTGGTCATGTAGTGTTCTCTCATGTCCTTTTTGTCACACTGCCAAAGGAAACCATTTAAATCAGTTAGAGGTGTTCCACCAGTTCATTTGTCCCATTACATTTGTCCCATTCTCTCTACGGACCACAATGTCTCCTCCTCGGACGAACTGTAGTCTGGGCTGGAAAATGAGGATGTCTGCGATGTAGATCAAGTCACAGGTGTAGTCGGCTAGCACCCAGAGGTGGATATTCTCTGATGTCTGATAGGGGAACGCCCAGCGGACTGGGATCAGCCACACGTTCCAGTTCCACGCCGCCACCACGAAGAACAGCCAGATGACATAGATCAGATCTGAGGGAAGCTCAGGGATTGTGGCAATGTTGTTTAAAATGGAAACCAGTGTTGAGAATCTAAAACACTCACCAGTAAACGGATCAATGCTGGATGGAAACCGATAGTCTTGGATGGCCTGGAGCCAATCAGGCATCGGGGGGAGTTTGGGAATTTTCACTGGATATCCCAGAAGTTCAAACTTGAAGAGCTCTTCCTCTGCCTCTAGCGGTGCCACTGAGTCATCTTTCTTTTCCTCTCCTGGTGGAGGTGGTGGAGGAGGAGGTGGTGGAGCTTTGCTGGGGGCTGCAAGGATCAGGACAAAACTGTTAGTGCGGATATCTGGATAATCAGGGATCAGATTGATCTGTTTGATCTGTTTATCCGGATCCAGTCACGTACAGGCCGAGGGACTCTCCTCCTCTGACTCATCGGGATCCACCAACCGGTCCTTCTGTCGCTCAGTCCGACCTTTGAACAACTTGACCAGCTCATTGAGACGGTCCTGGAGTACAACACTGGCGATGCTAGCGGCCGACTGAGGACGCATCCTGGAGACGGAGAGTGAGACGATGAAGACGGAGGACAGAGCTGGGGGGGAACACTAGCGCCATTTTGGCCAGGCGGGTCTCACTCGTCGACTGCAGCCAGCAGGTCTCCTTTACTGGACCAGGTCTTCAGACTAGCCTTCAGCAGCTTTTCATCTTCCTCGCCTGTAGCCAGATCCGCTCTGTTAGAGACAGGAGAACATCATCACTCTTCATCCCTCTCAGATTTCCAGACAAATGAGTAAAAGCAGCTTAAGAATTTCAGCTCTTAGGATTTAATTAGTCTTTTATTTATATTGAAGCATTGAATTTGGAACAAAAAAACCTAAACTGATTTAGATTCATGAATCATGAATGTGTCCCGTCTGCTTCAGATCCCTGAAAGACTCTACGGGTGTCTCAGAAGCCAGATGGCTACGCCATCAACTTATCACCAGAAAATCACTTTCATCAGGATCTTGTAGAGATGATGGGAGAGTCAGAGCGTAGATCCTTCTCCAGGATATCTAAAACTTCCCAACAGGATTAAGGTCTGTACTCTGTGAAGGCAAACCTGGACCAGGGTCCAATCATTCTGCTTCTGAAGCCTTTTTCTTCTGATCAGTGTTTCTTGGAAGGTGGTCTGCCTGGTTCCTCTTCATCCTTCCAGTCATTAGGAATGTTTTGGGCTTTTATGAGGAGCTTCAGGAATGTCCTCAGATATTTGTTTGCTTCAATATGGAAATACTCAGATTTGTTTTCTTTCTTGGAAAACAGATGAAAACTATAAATCTCTTCTGAAAATGATTTCTGATGAGGAAAAAATACGTACAAGGTTTGTTTCGCTATTTCTGCTTGTTGCTATTCCAACACAGCTCAGTATTGCTGAGAAGAAGAGTTACCATCAGCTGGAGGTTTTGGGACATTCTAGTTGATTTTCTTTTATTCTGAGTTCAGACCAAAAATGAGACGCACCAAAATGTGCCAAATCTCCAACCCTAGATGCAAAATGGTTTGATTGCTTTATAGTTGGAACTCAGAAAATCCGACTTCTGAGTCAGAAAATCGGGGATTTCGCCCGTGAAGTTGACAACTAATGACAACTTTGGGATTCAATATGGCCGCTCCTCTTATCGTCCACAGTAAACTGGAAATGCAGAGAAAAAAATAACAGTTTGCAAAAAAGCTTCAAGTTTGATTGTTTCTCGAGAAAGAAAACAAAACAACGGCCATCTTGGATGTCACTATATTGGAATTCTGACTGTTTCAACTAGAGCGCTATTAACCCAGGTGTGACATAAGCTGCGAGACATCTGAGGTAAGTTTATCCAGGTGTGGGGTAATAATGTGAGGTTTAATCTTCATGTTATCTTTTTGACATTTTATAGGTGAAAGTTTGCATCTTAAGGTGTAGTTATGTGTTGTTGATCCAAAATGAGACGTTCTTCTACTGGTTTGGAGTTCGTTGTCCCGTCTGTTAACTTCTGATATGACTTAGCTTCCTGTCTGGATTCATGTCAACAGATTTCTGAACCAACTGCAGTTTTAAGCTAGTCCAGGTTTAAAGTGTCTGATATTTGTAGTTTGTAAACTACAGCTGATAAAGATCAGTGAGATCTTCTATAGAGCCGCCCTCAATCCGAGGCCAACTTCAGTCTATTCCAGAGTTTTAGCTGATTGTCAGTATTTGCTCGCAGGCGTCTGCAGACACACTTTCATCTCTCTCCTGATCTGCTCTGTCCCAAGAAATGCTTTATCATGTAGTCATAGTAACACATAATGCGTTCTCCCATGTCACTTCTGATTGTTAATCCCTTTGAGTTTAGCTAGACAGTAAAACACAGCGCCCCCTTCAGGCCTGCTGTTACCTGAGCTCTGGGACCATCAGAGTATTGGGCTCCGGCTCTGGAGTCGTGATTATTTGCGGGATGCACAGGTTGTGTCCATGCAGCGTTTCTCGGTCTGCAGCCTCCACTTTCAGCGCTGGAGTTTCAGTTTTCTTGCAGCTCTCTGAGGAGCAGACCACAAAACAAGAGTTGGAGCTTCAGGGAACAGCCGCTGGGACAAATTCAATCTGCTCAGACCACCTGCTGCTTCATCAAACCTCTGAGATAGAGAATCAAGAGCTCTGTTTGGCCTCTAGGTGTTCAGGAAAGTCTCTTAGTCTTTTTAAAGTGAATGTTTCACCTTCTCTGATCTGAATCCACACTGGGGAGAAAATAGTTGTAACTGACAAAAAACCTTCATAAAATTCTGTAAAACCCTCGTCTGATAAAAACAATTAAAAGATGACAAACACTCCAGATTTACTCAGAGCTCAAGATTTATTCCAACAGGGATGTTGGGGAAGAATATCACACAGTTAAAGGTTTTACTGATCAGGAAAAACTCTGCAGAAACAGAGACAGACTGAACAGAAACTCAAGGAACTCAAAGTTCAGTCAACCTAGGAGAGCATTTCAGGAAAGATGAAATGTCTTTATTCAATTAATGAAATATTTAATGTGCTTTAAAGGAGCTAATAGCTGCACAAATATCTGATGTTAGCAGTTATTCTTATGTTGTCATTTAAAATTGGTTTTCAGTTTTTCTACTTTTCATTCTAAGATTTTTGATCCAGTCGTCCGCATGGCTCCTCTACAAGAGCCTGTGCTATTAGAAAATGTTCAACTACCCTTTTTAAATGTTGGATTCAACTGGCTTTACTCGAATTAGATACAAATAATTCATCCTGCATTAGGAAGTATATCAGTGTGGAAAAAAATATTAAACAGAGTTGATGAATTAAAAAACAAGATGGGGTTTGTTGTTGCAGTCATAGAAACGTTTGATGAGAAATAACAGAGAAGAATAATAAAAGCTGAACCTGTAATATTCTGTAACTGCCTCGCATTGCTGACAAAAGCAGAACTTTAAGTTTGACTTGATGACTCTCTATGCAGATGAAAGTCAGATGTTCATTCGACTGTCTACAGTCTGACTTTAGATCGGCCCTAAAAATAAAGCTTTCATAACAGCGTAGGCCTCTGATGGACGAGGACAGGAGCGACGGGAGCCGAAAGTATCGTCACAAGATCAGAACAAGACAAAGCAAGCTGAGAAAAAAAGAAAGCTAAACTCGGAACTGCTTGCTTCGGACACTGTTTATGAACAGATTTACCATGTCTGGCTTCTTCTGCTGTACGATTATGACGCACGTCTCACGATGATGACGGGAAAGTCGCATTAAATCCGAGATGACTGTTATTTGAAAACTATCAGATGCGTGTCTGATTTACTTTCAAATATAGAGGTGGAAAAAATTAGTTTTTGTATTTTATGGTGAGAATATCAGAATGGGCCGTTCAGATATGATTGAAATTTGTCTGCTGTGACCTCTGACACCAGAGCTGGCCACGCCCACCAGTTACACATGAAGCCGCTCTGTAGGCTCCGCCCACCGACCAAAGCTCTGAGGTGAGGCAGCAGGATGTTATGTCATGTCTGATTTCAGAGTTTTCTCAGCTGTGCTCATGCATTTATTAAATTTTAGGTTTTGCTAACATCGTTCAATATTTCTGACTTAACTGAAGCGAAAACTCATGCAGTGACTGGAATTGAATGACGCAAAAAACAAAACAAACAGCAGCAGAGCTGGAAAAGCAGCGGTTTCCTGTCAGGACACTACAAACTTGTTTTCTGTCTGTTGATTTGACTTCTGGTAACATAAAGCCTTAAGATCCAGTCTAAACTTTGCTGTGTCGTACGAACCTCACATGAGTACGTTCAGGTGTTCTGGTCAGAAACTCACTTGTAAACAGGCTAAACAGGAACCTCTAACAACTGAGACCAGCCAGCACACTTTTCACAAGAAATAAGTAGATGTTAATAAAAACAATGTAAAATATTCAATTTTATGTCAATTAAGCGACAACCGAAGAATGCTTTAAAGTTTCTATTAGTTTCATCTCAGGCAGCCACAAAAAGGAGGACATTTCTAATTCAGTTGTCAACATTTCTGATGAGTCCCGTTTCTCCAAGCTGCAAGAAGCTGACTATCTTTGCTTTAAGCATACAGAGGATCCTGCGTAAAGTAGAGGAGCAGCTTTATTTGGCACTTTCCAGGCTGGAACTACAGACTGAGATTCTGTCAGGTATCTGAGGAGCTCTGCTGCAGGATGGAGCGTTTCAGGCTGCTGAGGAAGCTGGGGAGAGCAATGTGGCTGGCGATGTTGCTGCAGTGTTGCCGCGCATGCTCTGGGAGCTGCGACAGCTGCCGGGTCAGCTCAGCCAGCTCCCGGGGTGGGGTTGGCATGGATAGGGCGGGGGGCGTCAGGTCATGCTCGTGTATCAGTTTCCTGCAGCGCTCCAAGCACTCAGCAGCAAGCGGGAACTGAAGCAGGAAGCTCTTTATGGGAGCACACAGGCTGGGGGCTGAATGGAGAAACATCAGGGAGATATTCAGAGTAGAATCTGAGAAAGATGTGAACATTTGCCATTCAAATGGGGAGTCCACCAGAAACACAAACCGACCCCAGATGGGCAGAACTAACAAAGACAGAGCTACCATCGACAGAACAAACACAGAGGACTAGCGTGGACGGATCAATGGTTGTTCTTTCTCAGCTCTCACCTCCAGATCCTCCCGGCGCTTCTTCTGCAGATGCTACTGCGTCACTCTGAGGAGAGAGAAAAAGTCACAGACATGAAGCTCCTCAGCGCTTCCTGGTAAAATTTCATGATGCTCGGTCTGATCTGACTGCTAGCAGTTCTGAAAAGAAACCAGGAAATGAAATCCTGAGGGGACCAGACCTCCCAAAACCTCAGACCCTGCAGGATCGCTCATCAAATCCTAGACCAGGCCTACCAGTATCAGACATTGTAACCAGCAGTTAAGATTATGGTTCTGTTTTGACTCAGGAGGAAAAACCTTTCACCCAATCTCAATTACAGCTGAAAAATCACCTGCTCAGTAGTGGGGGGTGTGGCCTTTCCGGGGTTTCGTTCTGTTTGTTGGGTTACAGGACTCTCCAGGTCTCTCGTCTCGGATGCTGGCTCTACATCAGTGGACGAGGGAGTCACCTGTTCTGTAGATTCATCTATAGTGGGCGGGGCCAATGATTCCACCTTGTTCTCTTCAGCTGCAGCTTCAGGTTCAGCTGGACAGACGTCCACCAGACACCTGAGAGAAGGTGAGAGGAATAAGAACAGTTATGGAGGACACCACCTGTAAGGTCTTCCTATAGGAACATAGAGAACACTTGAGAGGAGGGCAGTTTGTCCTTACACCCAGAATACCACTGGGACCTTAAGTGTACCTTTCTAGGTCAACCAATCAGGTTCTACAGTCAACAATTTTAAACCCACCATGGACAGTGACTCCTCAATAATCCTGCCTTTTATCCATACCTGGTTGTCCTTGCCAGTTCGCCTAGCTCTGGCAGTCATGGACAAGAGGTAGACTATGACTGTGTAGAATGAAATAACCATAACAAACTGGCACCAATCAGTCCTCCTAGAACAACAACACCTCCAGAAATGTATTTATGTTAAATGAAAGGGTCCAACCTACCTTTTCAGCTCAGTCCTGATTGGCAGACAGAAGGTTACAGGGAAATAAGACATAACAATTAGAGTCAGAGTTAGACTTAGACCTTCCAAAAACCCTAAGAACATCTGAGGTTGCAGAATGCTTTGCAGAAGCCTGAATGCCTTAGAGAGTAGCTACAGCTTATCATTACAGCTGAGACGTGGGAATAGACTATAGCGTCTTTATCCAGTCACAGTGACTGAGGAATCAGTTAGTGGTTGCACCAACAACTATGTTGGTGAACTGCAAGATAACCCAGACCTATGAACGCTACACCAGTCCTGGTTAGTCCATCTGTGTGTCCGTTGATGTTCTTCCGTGCATGTAAGGTAATGTCCAGTAGAAAAAGCAAGAAAAATCCTGTTTCACATCAACACTATGTAGTTTCCCCTGGAATATCAAGGTGTTTCCAGGTGAGAAGGAACCTTAACCTCTGTGAAACTGAACCACAAAACAATTTCAGCTGCCCCTGTTTAATGTGGAGGAGTGGACCTTTACTTACTCAAACGATTGAGTTCCTCTTCGTACCTCTGATCTCATGCCCAACACAGAGAAAACTCACACTCTCTACACTCATTGCGTCTATGATTCTGTGCCTTGAATTACATTCAGCCACACTCTGCTGGTGGTCATGAACAAAAACGTTAGCAAGTGCCCGCCTTCTGTAAAAGGGGGTGCTGAAGTTTCTCACACAGACACAACAACAGATTAAATGTGGGTTTGAGCCAGCAACCCACCCGTTACAAGACAAACGCCTACCTCCTGAGCCACCATCCTGTAGTTTTTGTATATTGAGATAAGGTGTGAAAGTCCCACTGTTCTACAAACTGGTGAGGATAGATGAGGAGGATCAGGCTCTCTGTTCCAGTACTAGATTTGTTCCAGTCTTACCTAAACCACAAACTTGTGGACACTAGTCACATGTAGGGACAGCCAAGGTCCCATGCTGGAGTCTGTCTTATTTGATATTTACATAATAACATTATTTACCATAACTATGCAAATGATACATATCTCTACATTATTAAATGACCATCCTAGCACTACACAGACTAATCGATGTAACAAAACTGAAACCAAACTGCTGTTAGTGAGCACAGCTTCAGCTATTCCATCTACAATCGACTGATCAGGCCTGAGATCCCGGTGATTGATGGACTCAGACCTGAACCCCCAGAGACCTAAAAAGACAATAACCAATTTGGCCTTTGGTCACATGAAGAACATTTTCAGAGTTAAGGGATTAAACGTTTTAGAGAGACGTTTATTCCCTTGAGAAACTTATCCATGGATTTACCTTCAGTGAAACTGATCAGCAGCATCTTCGCATGTCTGGTCGAACTTAGATAACTTCAGCTCAGGTTCCTCACATTTTTTATTAGTATTATATTTTTCTTTTGCATGAAACCCTTCCCTGGTGTAAAAAAACAGCTCAACCAGATGGCAGAACAAACGATTTCTTTTAAATTAAGGCTACAAACGTATTTGTTTTGCGCTTTCTTTGATTAATTGGAACTGGAACATTGATTTAGTTTAGCCTATATTACATATTTTTATTACTTCCCTTTAATTTACTTCATAAAATGTAACATTTTGTTTGTTTTTTCATGTTTTTGACATATAGGTTAACTTGGTTATCTTGAGGTAAATAATCGTCTTGTTTAGTATTGCATAAGAATAAGTTTCGCTGTTGAGGTGCGGTTGGGTCGATCCTTTTGGCGCCTGGAACCAACATGTCTGTTATAAAGTTGTGTAGCAGTCTGGTAGGTCTGTGTGTGCTGCAGTAGGAAGATGATTCTGGAGAGTAATGACACTAAAGCAGCACTTATTTCTATGCTCTGAATTACAATGCAGATGTGAAATGGTGTGGCGTGTTGTTAAGCTCCGCCCAGAAAGCATGCGCGCCGAGCTGGAACTACCAGAGCTGTAGTGTGAGATCAAGCCTTTATCTAATGGGGCTAAACTTACTCATCCGTCTGCTTCCCTTCAGTACTTTTGCTTTTATTGTCTGTGCTGTCCTCACTGTCCTCCTGCAGGTTCTGCAACCTGAACGAGCACAAAGAGCAGAAGGCTGATATGAATCGGTGGCAGATGCTGATGGATGTGAGGGGTTTAAATGACGACCTTTGGCTTACAGGAGGTTCTGAGCTGCTTCTGTTTGTTGTCTGTTTGAGAAATGTGCTCATAGATTTATGACACGCTAACGTGAAGCCTCTCTGTAACTCTTCTTTGGGACTTACTCTGGTTCGTCTTCGTTTTCCTCCTCCAGGATGTTTGGCAGTCTGTGGACGATCAGAAACGCGGCTCAGATCCTTCCCGGCTCTTCTGGCTTCCTTCTAAACTCACTCCCCTGATAAATAGACTTCTGACTCCGATGCAGAGCTTGACTTACTGCTCGTTGGACTCCGGCAGCGTTTCTATGACGATCTTCGCCGAATGCTCCACCTCCAGCTGCCGGACCGCCTCCTCCGCCGCCTTCCTGGCCATCTCCTCAGCGACCCGAGCCACCTCCAGACGCTCCTGTTGCAGCCTGAGACAGGAAGGGCGTGATTCCAGAGAGCAGGACCAGAGTTTAGAGAGTTTTATGACCACTGATGGATCCGGTAAGTGGCGCCGTACAGTCGGGAAAGGTCAAGTCTATTACTAGGGTCCCTGATTGAAGGGCTCTCCAAAAACTAAAAATATATATTCTTTTATAATTGTAAAAAATATGTTGGGGCCATGGTCAATAATAAAATGAATGGAGTAATGAGTAAAAATTATATGCTAGCACATTTACCGAACACGCCGCTGTATCTGAGGGACATGGTTTGTTCCTGGTTTAGCAAAGTTTGTTGGCAGTCAGTGTAATAATGACAGTTATAATATATTTGTCAAAAGGAGTTTCAGTGTTAAATCCAGTTTTTACCCAATCTGGCGCATAAACCAAAGTGTGTGATTAATTACCAGTTAGCTTAGCTACAGACTAGCGTTAGCCTCCATTTCTCCAGCATTTACTCAGTAAATGAAAATGTTTATCCAGATCTTTATATACTGTATGTAACTTGTTTCTGAACCATTGGGCACATTAAACAGCAGATAAGTCAGATCAGCAGATCTAACTCATACCAACGGAAAAACGATGACAATATGATAATAATAATGATGATAATAATAATAATAATAATAATAATTATGATAATAATAATAATTATGATAATAATAATAATGATAATAATAATAATGATAATAATAATAATAATAATGATGATGATAGTAATAATAATTATGATAATAACAATAATGATGATGATAATAATTATGATAATAATAATAATAATAATAATAATAATAATAATAATAATCATAATAATGATAATAATAATAATTATGATCATAATTATAATAATTATGATAATAATAATGATGATAATAATAATAATGATGATAATAATAATAATAATTATGATAATAATAATAATGATGATGATAATAATTATGATAATAATAATAATAATAATAATAATGATAATAATGATGATGATAGTAATAATAATAATTATGATAATAATAATAATAATTATTATTATTATTATTATTATCATCATTATTATTA
>JAVLVB010000800.1:62280-82600 GCA_032876305.1 Orestias chungarensis | reverse complement strand
ATAATAATGATAATAATAATAATGATAATAATGATAATAATGATGATGATAGTATTAATAACAATTATGATAATAATAATAATAATTATTATTATGATAATAATAATGATGATACTAATAATAATAATAATAATAATTATTATTATTATTATGATAATAATAATAATGATAATAATATTGATAATGATAATAATAATAATGATGATAATAATGATGATGATAGTAATAATAATAATTATGATAATAATAATAATAATAATAATAATAATGATGATAATAATAATGATACTAATAATAATAATAATAATAATAATAATGATGATGATGATAATAATAATAATAATGATGCTAATAATAATAATAATAATAATAATTATGATAATAATAATAATGATAATAATAATAATAATAATAATAATATATAAACATCGTCCTGTCTAGACTGGAGGACAGACGGTTGAAACATTGAGTATCTTAGCTCAGCCTGCATGTTAGTTACTTCTTCCTCTTGGTCTCCTATATCTAATTACCAAAATGCAACCACAAAGCAATATTATTTTTTGTGTGCTTCTTTTTGTTGCTGTAGGCCAAACATCGGTACTACTGGTACTGAACAGACAGAGGCTCTTCCAGTAAACTCTGATAACACCTGAACCAGGAAACCCACAGCCTCAACTGTTCAAGGCCCAACTGAGAGAACTCCTGCAGAAGCTCAGGGAGCAGATTGGTTCTGTTGAATGCTTGGACCAAAGTGGACACACACATAGATGGAGTCTGCACATTCACCTTTCTTCCATGTGAGCCAGGACGGCCTCTTCAGCCCCCTTCTTGATGCTGTCCATCAGAGGAGTCAGCTGATCGACCTGCGTCTCTGCATCGTCCGTCTGCAACCAGAAACACGATTTTATTGAAACCATAGCTCTCCATTCTACCTGACCAGTCTGACACAGAGTTATGAAAACCATATTTTCCTTCTCATTCTGAAAGTCTGTCTGAGCATAAGGAAATCCTCTTCACAACATCCTGATACCTGACGGTACTGACTTAGTGCTTCGGCACGTGATTGGCTGATTCACTATTAATGTGAGGGATGTCTAATATGCCCCCCCCCCACCTAACTTTTTTTGCAATAGCTTAAAAACAAGAAGTGTACAGCAGTTGCAGCTTTATGAGCAATTCTCCTATAATTTCTGGTTCAATGTTATAACCTGCTGTAACCAAGGTGCTCCTAACTGTCATGCCAGTTTTGAGCCAACTTTTAAAACATAGAAAAGAGAAGACTAAAACATGAATCAGGCATACTTATATCCACTGGTCTGGAGTTAATCAACCAGGCTTTGCAAAACATATTTCTTTACAGATGTTGACTTTACGTGTGGTTGTGATAAACGGGAAGTGGTAGAAAATTCAGCAGATGTGTGAAAGCGTATTAACTGTTTCTAAAGAGACAGAAACAACGTCAAGCAAGGACAGTAAAAACTTTGATGCAAAATTGAGGAGGTAATTTTCCACTATTTCCATTAAAACAATGTTGATAGAAACAGGAGTTGTGTCTCATGTCTTAGGCTACGTTCACATGGCAGGCTAATACGGCACCAATCCAAGTTTTTACCCAAATACAAGAAATTTGAGAGCAGTTTAAAGGCTCAGACCCCCCCCCCCTCACACACAAGATCCTGATTTGTGACGTATGTTAATGTTTTGAAAGCGTTGGCAGTCTGAACAGTCATTTTTATTTATAAACTGAAGAAAAAGAAAAAGCCAGACGTGGTAAACTTGGATGTAAACGTCTGAAGCAAGCGGTGCAGCCAAACAGTTTAATGTCCAGCCACAGTCGGCGGCGTCCGTTTATGGTCACTAACGTAAACATGGCGCTGCTGTGGGACGCCTACTTTCTTCTTTAGGTCACTTAAACTGTTAGTAAATCATTAGCCAAAGCACTGTTTATATTAACAGACCCACTAATAAAATCATATTGCAGCAAATAATTGGAATTGACAGTGAAGAACGTATGTGGGAGCTTAGCTGTAGTCACATTCGGGGGAAGGACTAATCGCCATGTTATTCGGAGGCAGACCCACCTCCTTTGTGGACGCCTGCTGGTTGCTTTGAACTTGTGGCTCCTCCTTCAGCTCCTCCAGGTCCTCCAGCACCAGGTCCGTCTTCTTCTGAGTGTTGCTGACTGAGCGCACAGGAAAGGCAGGAAGTCTGTTCAATCATTCAAAACTGTGGATCCTCCACAGAGGTGTACTTTCTTTTTCCAAAGGAAATAAAGGAAAAGATGTTTCACCTGATGTGATGTTGATTGATTGATTTCTCTTACTTCACTAGCCTGGATAAGATTCTCATCTGACTGACACACCCACCCGTCCCTATTGGGGTCGGGTGGGTGTGCTGGCGCCTATCTCCAGGTTACAACGGGCGAGAGGCAGGGGGACACCCTGGACAGGTCGCCAGTCCATCGCAGGGCAACACAGAGACACACAACACAGAGCCCAATCAGCCTAACAGTCATGTTGTTGGACTGTGGGAGGAAGCAGGAGTACCCGGAGAGAACCCACATATGCACAGGGAGAACATGCAAACTCCTTGCAGAAAGTCCCAAGAACCCAGAGCCATCTTCCTGCATGGCAACAGTGCTACCCACTGCACCACTGTGCAGCCTGATAATTCATGAATTTAAAAAAACAATTTATTTTCCCTGAGATCTAAATGTTTCTGAAATTACTGAAATTACCAACCCATTGATGACCCGACAGAATGAGTGATTAGTTAGTTGGTTGATTGGTTGGATAATTGATTTACTGATAAAATAATTGGTTGACTGATTGAAAGATTAATTGGTTGGCTGGTTAATCATATAACAAAATTATTGGCTGGTTTGTTTGACTGATTCAATTATTAATTAATATGTTTATTCATAGATTAGTTGGCTGGTTATTTAAACCATAGATTGGTTGGTTTATTGTTCACTTGATTGATGATGTGAGTTTTTGATTGATAAATTGCTTGTTTGATAAGTGAAATAGATTGATTAACTTGTTAATAGGCTGATTGATTATTGTTTTGTTTTTTTTAGTTGGCTGCTTCCTTCACTGGTTCATTGATTGACTGATTGATTAATTGATGTCATGTTGAAACAAAAAGACCGAAGCGTTCTTGTTTTTCCAGATCAACTCTTTATTTTTCTGTGTTGCTCACCGTGAGTTAGCTGCTGACACGTCAATAAAAATCTGCTGAAATAGAAAAATGAAGATCTGGAGCTCTGCATTCAAAGCAGCAGTGGGGGCGGGGTTATTGATAAGCTCCTCCTCTCCATCTGACTGATCCTCCTGAGGAACATCAGTCTGAACATCCTGTAAGGTCAGACAATCCTGGTTCTGAACACGCATCTAAGAATCATTTTCTTCCGTTTGGGGGTAAAGCTAAAACATGCTAAGCTCCAAAGCAGTGAAAGGCTTCCTGTTAGCGCTACAGGACCGATGGCATCGGTCCGTCGGCCCTGTGCTGCTTTCAGTGTGAGCGACTCTGTCCTGCACCTCCTTCTCCTTTTATTTTAAGGGGCTGAGGCCGACTTTCCCCCCTGAAACAGAAGGAGAAGAGCAGCTCGGTTAGAGTCCGCCTCACTTCTGACTTTGACCATCAACCAACCAACCAATCAATCAATCAATCAACCAATCGGCTTCAGTTTTATGTCTCCATGAGTCTGACCAGAACCACCAAAGCCATATTTCATTTAAATGGGGTCAAAATCTCTAAAGCACAAACTCCCAACTTCCAACTGGTCAGTAAGGACCAGATTATTTGTTGTTGACCATCATTTTGACTGACAAAGTAAAAAAAAAAATCTGCAATAATCTAATTCAGTCCGACACCTTATAAATTGATAATGGCTAATTCATATTATTTTATTTTCAGTAATATTCAACAGGCTAACAGAGAATCTCCATGTTAACTTCTTCTCCTTATTGGCAAAAACCAATGACTGTAGTCTAATAAATTCATATTAATGAAATTAAACTGATCCAGACCCTGAACCCGGAATCTAACTCTGCTTCAACCAAAGTTTGAAATCAGGAACGTTTCTTCGGTGTTCAATAATCCAGACTCTCTGCACAAGGTTCCTGGTCCAAGTCCTCACTTCTCCTGGCCGTAACTCTTCAAAGCGCGCCCGGATACAGAGCTGTGTTAAGTTCAGTGTCCAGGTCAGAGATTCTCAGATGGGACATTTTTTATTGAACCATTCAGTGACTTTCGCCATGTACTCTGAGCGTAAAGTTGATTATTTCTACAAGTCTGCACCCACTGGTCAGGTCTGTGGAATGTAATCCATCAACATTATGGGTGGCCTTCAAATGTTCCTGTAACTGTTGAATAAACAAGGTCAGTGATGGAAATGTTCCATCACTACAACCTCTAATGAGGAACTTCTGATGTTAGTTAACAAAAATGCATTTCCTTAACTATGTGAGGCTCCCTGCATGCAGCCAGAGCTGAAGGGTTTATAGAAACGCCTCTAATAGGTTTCTGTGCTTAATCAGCAAACCTGCAGCTTTGTGGATTCAAACCAAACCTTTCCCATGTAAAAGCCTGATGACCCTTCCAAGCTTCTCCACCAGACTCTTTCTGTGGAAATCTAAGGGTCTAAACTGTGTTGTGGACCTGAATAGGTCTGAACTGAACCTGCTGATCTGGGTGCAGTGGGTAAAACTATCAGACTGTGGTTAGATCTGTGCTTTGGACTCTCATGTGCGAGTTAAAGTTTGATGAAGGTGCTACTTACTGCTCTGCCCTTCACTTCCTGCATCCTGCATGAAGGAAACAGATCAAATCCTCAGTGATGGTCAGCTGGATATAGCATGAGTTTTAAAGGGCCGGATCACTCACCAACTTTGGGACAGGTTGAGGTAGCATGCGTCCAATCCCGCTGACGATCCAGCCCATCATGCTGCAAACAACGGTTCAGAGATCAGCAGGAAGCATCAAGCACACAACCCCCCGGTTTGTAGGGCTCATGTGTGATGCTGGACTGACAGTCAGGATCTGGATGGTTCTACTTAGAACCTTCTAATGGTCCAGAAAGGGTTTAATCATTAACCAGTTTCTAAGCTGGGGACCACCAGACTGGACTGGATCCTTTCAAGCCCATCTGTCTGGCGTAAAGACTAAACATACAGACGTCATGATCAGATCAGGGGATCCATCCACTGACACAATACATTTTTTTACCGACTGTATGATGTAGGCAGTATCCAAATGTTGGGATCTCCACCATCGACCTTAGTTCAGGTCTATGCTGATGGTTGTTATGTTGTAGAGGAACTCATAGAAATTACATCATTCATCTGGCTTTGGATTGCCTAAATGCATCTTTAGGTTTCAGTAGCTATAAAAACAAGAATCTGAAGAAATCTTCACCTACTTTGGTTGCTGCTCTGCTTCCTTTGGAGGTCTGAAGAAATTAAAGAAAACAGACACAAAAAAAAGAATAATAATGAAATAATCACACATACTTCTTGCCCTGAAGACACTTGGAAAAGTCCACGGTGGTAGGATATGCTCAGTGCTATTTGCACTTTATTCAAATTATTTGTCTTTGCATCTGATCTGATCTGACTTAAATAATAAACTAATCCCTCCTATCAGTTGTTTTTAAGAACAAAAGTCATCAAACCAAAGATAAAATAGAATAATATGGAGAAGTCCCTGCTGTAGGATTACAGGCTAATCTCCAACCTTGCATTACTCAAATAAATAATTCAAAAGGTGTTTTTAACAGTTAAACAGCTTCTTAATGACCAATCGCTTTGACTTCTTTCAGTCTGGTCTCCATGTTCACCACAGTACTGAGACTGCCATGTTTAAGGTGTTCAGTGAAATCTACACAAATATAGACTGGAGGAACCACAATGCTGGTTCTGTTGGACCTTAGGGCAACATCTGGCACTGTTGACCTCGATATATTATTGACACGAGTGAAGAGCTGGTCCAGTACTGTACTGGTTCCATTAAACAACAGAGACTTCTTTATATCAATAGGTAACTTCTCATCGGTCACATGTGGAGTACTCCAAGGTTCAGTCTTTGAGCGACTTCTATTTAATATGTGAATGCTCCCATTAGCCCAGATTATAACAGGTAATCATATAAATTACCATAACTAAGCAGATGATACACTGTTCTACGTTACAACATCACCAGGGGACCGTGAACCTGAACAGTAAGAAACCTGAAGTTAAATATCTTTGAGGAACGATCCACAGTCAACTACACAGCTTCAGTTATTACAGAAACTTTATAAACCCCTGAACGCTCCAACATACATTAAAGACCTGCTGTCGTCGTATCAACCTTTGAGGTCACTTAGGTCCTCTGGTTTCAACTCACTCTGTAGAACCAAAATATATTTGAGTGCTGATTGTCCCTTATGATTTTATTTTTTATCATGTAAAGGACTTTGAAATACGTTGCTGCTGAAATGTTCTATACAAATAAACTTGAATTAAGAGCTCAAGAGTTCGACAATAACCATGCGAGAAAAGAATAATTAGCCAATATCAGCAACATGTGACTCACTCTGTCTCTGCAGCTGGTCTGGTGGCCGGAGGAGGAGCTGCAGGAGGAGCTATGTTGTTACAAAAGAGACAAATGTTTAAGTTATCTTCCAATTATCTTTTTTGGCCACATCAAGCATCACCAGAACCACGACTAAAGGCACCTTTGGGAGGAGCTTGAGTTTCAGACTTGTTGCTTCCTTCTGTCTTTGGGAGAATCTCTGGCTGAGGAACAACCTTCACAATGCCATATTTGATCCACTCCATCATGCTGGGAGACAAACACATGGTTCAGATTGCACTTTTACAGGTTGAGTCTGAACATTCATCTGAGTTACCCTGACATTAAACACTTCTGCTGAGTCAGCAATCAACCAATGAATAAAGTGAAGGTTTACAGTGTAAGCCGAGTAAAACTCTGTCATATTTAACACTGGCATCTGAGCTACACACTACCAGGAAAGAAAAAAATCCTATGAACCAATAACCTGTTGAACCAACAAACCAACCATTTAACCAGCTAAAAATCTACTCTACCAGTCACCTACTAGATAACCAACCAACAAAACAACCAAGTGACTAACCACTAAACCAAGTAACTACATAATTACCTAAACTGGCAAAGACGACAAACAATCAAGCAACTAATTAATCAACCACTGACTTTGATCATTTGTTTTTAAAGAACGGGGATAACGCTGACCTGGGTGGAGCTGTCTGGTCCGCTGGATCCAGATCCTTCCCAGTACTCTGAAGTTCTGCAGACGAAACATGGAAAAGGGTTGAAACATCAACTTCTAGCTGTGGTTCAGCTGAAGAAATACCAAGAGGTTCTGCTACTGACCTGCTGTAGCTGCTGCTTGCTGCGCCTGATTGGGAGCAAAACTGGGTGAGAAACTCATGCATGGACATCACCAACAGGTATAAATGAGACCTGGAGCTCATGACAAGGTTTACATTTAGTGCGCTGCAGAAGAAAATGTGGAACCTCCAGCAGCAGGGCTGGTGTTCTAATTTAGTCAATCCCAGTTTTTTACAGCCAAGTTTAGTTCAGTTCAAAACAGACTTAGTATTTTACTCAGTGTGTTCAGGAGGAAGAATCTGGGTTCAGTTGTTAACAAGTTGAAAACAAGCGTTCAGTTAAACATTTAACCAGTAAATAGTTCATTTTTAAAACATAAACCTGAACCAATCACAGAGATCAGCAAATATCTGCTGCTGATTTTCTTCGTCCCAGGTGATATAACTGACCCGGCTCGTTCCACCCCTATGGTTCTAAGAACAGAGAAGAGCCAAGCAGGATCAGCTAGTGCACATGAATCTAGCCAGGGGCCTTCTGGTCAAGCACTGAGGATTAATCAACACCCGTGGGCTTCTACAGGATCACCAACAACAAATAAAATGTCTAACGATGTGATCTGTTAGAAAAACAGGAAGCAAGAGCGTACCTGAGCCTGCTGTCCGCCTGCTGATGACTCTTTGCTTTTCAGGTCAGGCTGAGGAACAACTTTCTCCAAACCCTGTGAGATCCAGGCCATCATCCCTTTCCTGTGGAGGAAACTCCAGTCACTCTTCCTCGTAAGGTCTAAACTGGACACCAGGGGGCGCCAATGATCAAACTGGCTCACTATCTGGCATCCTGAATCTTTTGTGAAGCAGCTCAGTATCTGGCAACATAGCAGCTATGGGCTTTCAGAGCAGCTCAGTTTTTAGCAGATTACTTACTCATCGTCAGGCTTGCTTTGGTCCACACTGAGACAGAACACAGAAGAACATCATGTTGGGTTCTAAATTTAATAAACTTCCAGGTTCTAACTCCTCAGATTGATCAAACCAACTCAGAACATGCAGAGCCCAAACTAAGCTCAGCCTTAACCGCCACAGAAACCTGCTGAAGACGAACTCGCTGCATGTTATAATTCTGTGAAACAGAACCGATCACTGCTCATTACTAGTCAGTTGTATTAGTCCCTGCTCCCGTTACGCTCTCAGGTGAGCCTACCTGGTGGCTGCAGCTTCCTCCTGTAGGCAGTTATGAGAGGCAGGAAACAGAAAACATTAGAAAAACATTCAGTAACACCAGATTTAAAGGAATTATTAATTTTCCAGAATCTAATCTCAGGTGAGGGTTTGGTTTTTTGTTTTTTGTTTTTTGGACTGTAATAAAATACAAATTCCTTTTTTGTCCCACGATGGCGAGAATCATGTGGAACAGCAGCAAAGTGTCAGATGATCAGAGGAAGTATGTTAACACAGAGTGCAGTTATACCACAGATTTACTCTTAGTAAATCTATTAAATGTTGTGTCTGGCTAAAATTCTGGGTCCTTTGTCTGGTCATTACAGTTTAATATCATATTCTGATCTCAGATGATTGTTTTCTCTGTGAAAAGAATAATCCTGATCCAGTATTTTGGCCAGAACCGCATCGTTGCACAGTGTGATTTCTTGCCAGTATTTTATCCCAAATTCACTTCCCCAGTCTTGTCCTGGGTCAGTATTTTATTTCCACCATTCGAACATTTCAAGAATCCAATCCAGTGTCAGCATCACATCCTCACCTTGGGAGCGGCGTTGACTCGGTTCTGGTTGTTTGGCAGCGTTGGCTGAGGGAGAGCGCTGCTGATCCATGTCAGCATGCCTGGAGCCGGACTGACGAGGTATAAACACAATCAGAGTTGGCTCATGGATCGGCTGAGCCTGGTGAAGCTGCCCGGGTCGTCAGACTCACCCGTTGCCTGCAGCCGCCTCAATGTCCTGCCGCGGTTTGTCCGTTTTCCCAGCTGTTGATCAAACAGGAGGAAGTTTTTGAGAACAGAAGATCTAGTTTTCATGCGCTGACAGGAACTTACAGTCTTTCTTACACTCGTCTTCAAACGTCACCTTCTTGTCCTGTTTAAAGGAACAAAGCAACAACATTTTAAGCAAGAGTCTGTGTTCCTGCTGCTAACCCTAACCCCTGCTGCTAACCCTAACCCCTGCTCCTAACCCTAACCCCTGCTCCCTCTGTCCTTAGCTCAAAAACTCTAAGAAACAGACGGAAGTTGAAGTCAGTATGGAAAACTACGTTTCACCAAAGATGTTTGTCTCGCTTCCAGCTTATTGAATATTGATCAGAATTACTACTTTAGATGTAAAATACGCAATCAATCAAAACAAGAACAATGAACAATGATACTATGACCCTTAGAGGGCGGGGCTTACATGTACAGAAGACGGGGCGGCAGCAGTGGGCGGGGCAGTGTTTGGTTTTCCTTCCTTTGGATCTTCTGTGTTACTGGATGGAAGCTCAGGAGGATGGGGAACAACTTTAACCACCCAGCTCAGCATCCTGGAGGAGAGGAACCGATTCACAACACGCCACCTGCAGCCGCTTCACTAGAAAATCGTTTCACTCCAGTCATAACACAGTCCAGTTAATCCTAGATGTTCAGTTTATTATCCAGATCAGTTTAAAACATTTTCCCTCTAAGAACCCCAGCAGACACTGATTTTCAGTGTTTTGACTCCTGGACCAGCAGAGATCGTAGCTGATAGCTTACATTGTGTCTTTGACTTGGCAGCAATCCCTCATACTGAGCATGCTAAACACTCTTTACCTCTTTAACCACATCTCAGAATGCAGCGTTCAACAAACATCAGGGTAATAACAACAAACAGGACAGCAGGTCTAAATCAAACCGAACTGAACAACTCAATTACTCCATGCCTATTTGAACAAGCGTACCGATGTTGACCTCCTGAATATGTTCATGTCATCTCACTATAATTGCCTAGAGTGAGTATAATTGTCTATAACATAAATTACTCCTACGTCTCTCAGCTCGTTCAGGTCTTTATTACTTTTACCTGTTTTTGAAACTTTAGATTCTTATTCTGTTTATCATTTAGCATAATTTATTTTGTAATATTCTTGTAAACAGTCTGTGTTCCCGTTACATGTCAGGCATGTGATGCTCTCCTCAAGCCAAATTTCTTGTATTTGTGACAAACTTGATGAAATAAAGAGATTCTTGTTGAGATTATACATTTTTATTTGCCTTTAAAACAAACAAAAACAAAGTAAAAGCTTCTCTTTGTTGCTCAACAAGACACGGTTGCTGTACGCCATAAATCTCACACATCTTTCCAGCAAACAAATCCGTTTCCACAAGGATGGTAGGTCAGAGGTCAGAAGGTGCGTGGACACACCCCAGAGCCTACCTGAGTTCTACTGCTACCTTCATGGTTTTGATAAATCTCTGACTCACATGCAGGAAGTAACTCAGGAGATCAGGAAGCAGAGTAAATGCTAACGTGCACGAGAAGCTGTCAGGTCTGGAACAAGGAAACAGCAATGTTGGGAACTGGGAGCTCTGGAGGGAGACGGACAGGTGAGAAGGATCCCGTACAGGTGAGTACAGTTTGTTGAGGATGGCTGTTGGCCATGGAGAGGATGGCTAACGGTGGTGATCAGAAACAATATTTCGTCTAAAACTCTGCGTCATGGTTGCCCTGTTGTATCTTTCAGTAACAGGTGGTGTTATTTGACTCTTACTCTAGTTACTTGTGTTCATTTGGTGAATTTTTTCAGTTATTTCCCTGGTTATCCTTGATTCTGGATCCTTGAAGCCAGCACACAGATCACTAGTCCAACTGTCTCCTCTTATCAGCCTGCTACAGGAAGTAAACGTCTTCTTGGTTGTTTCCTCTCTCTAAGACAGACAACAAAAAATAACTATCGAATAATGGTTGGGGGGGATTTTGTATTGGCTACAAAAAACTCTTAGGCAACATTCAAAAAGCAGGTCTTTAATGCTCAGCCTCAATATTCTTTGTTGAAATCATGACAAAATGAAGACGTTTACGTCCTCGTCCGGCTTCTTCTGCTGCACAATTATGACGCACTTCTCAGGTTGGTGACGGGAAAAGTCAGAAACAACATATCTTAAGGTTCTTTATTTTTTATTTTTAGAGCTCTCAGTGGTGAAATACAAAAATCTGTATTTGTTGGACTTTTACTTACATCCAAGATCATAAACTTCTCCAAGACTTATTCCATACCTCCAGGGAACACAGGGGCAGCAACTGGCCTGCGCCCATCAAAGGTAACCTCCAGTTTGCAGTTTTGCTCCAAAAGCGTTCTGAATGTTGATGACTCCGCTTATTCCATCATGGGTGGCACAAATTTAACATCTGGGGCTGAACTGGCGTGGCTAAAGCACAGGTGTGGTGCCCAAAGAGACTAATACTGGAAAACATTGACTGTGGACCGAAAAATAATGCACAGTCTCACGCAGCAGGCTAAAGCTCCACCTTCCTGTTTTGTTTTTAATGTCTGTCCGTTGTTACATGTGAAAGTTATCTGGTAATCTCACAGTTGATTTTTTTTCAGATGGAAACAGTCAGAAGAGCTTAAACCTCTCTCTGGGGTGCCCCTGGGGCCCTCCTTTTCCTCGGGGGCCTTTGCTCTGTGGGGTTCTCTGTCTTGCATCCTTTAGTCTTTCCTCCATAAAGGCTAAAGTTCCAGATCAGAGCGTGGCTCCTCAGAGTCAATCAGGGAATCTCTTAAGTACGACGAACGGAAACAGATGGAAACTGATCTCCTAGCTTAGCTCCTCTGCTTCGCTGTTCTGTGCTTAATAGTGTTTGAATCACATCTGGCTGAGTGTCAGGGCCAATCAGGACTGAGTGGATATGACCCAGATCCTCCGCAGGGGGGCCACGGGAGACCAACACAAACATTTAAACTGGTGCCCAGTTTGTCACTTTCACCGTCCAGTGTGTGTATTATCCGTTTAACCGGCCGAAAGTCAGTCCGGGTCGGCTCAGTTGGACCTGCCAGGTCATAATGGGTCAACATGCTGCAATGCACTCAATCCGATACAGAACCTTTCCAGAACTTTGGGAGTCACCAGTGAGATATAACTGGTTAGTCACTGTTTACCCCGTCAGTCAGCATTAATCCGTACCAAACGAGTCCTGTAAGAGGCTTGTGACCCAGTCCATGGTCCAGTTGGCTGATAATGTTGGCTTTATTTACCCAACACGGGTTATAAGTGCATACAGGTGACCAGCATGTTCTGAGTTTCCGATGAGCCAACAGCTTTAGCGGCAAAAGACGAACGAAAGCTGTTCTGACCTAGCAGCAACTCATAGCTGGTCAGTCACTGTGGTCATCAACCGATCCTCATTGAGCCGCGCTGACGACAGTCCAGACCCTTCATGGGTCATTCCATGATGGCGGAATGGTCTACCAACTAATTCAAGAACAAGCGTCCTCGTCTTCAAGAAACTCTTGGAAACCCAGCAGTTCAGAGAGAACTGCCTACTATAACTCTTACCCTGCCACTCCCCCACATTCACCACTGTTGCCTCTAACAGAGTCTGGCCAATGAGTTCCTTCTGTGTAAGTTGTTGTTAGACCGATGGAAACCGTACACTTGTATCTGCATTGTAAGTTGCTCTTGAAGAAAGCATCTGTTAAATACAGGAACATGAACAAACAATAGTGTTTAACTCTAAAGCACATTTACAAGTTCTACTGACAACATTTTCAGACTGATCTGTGAAGATTAGCTGATCTAAAACAGGCCTAGAAAGCTGCCAGTACCGGATCGGTTCTGGAACCAGATCCGTCACATCTGGAGTCAGACGTTTGGGGAAATAGTGAGGTGGGTTAGAGTTGGGGGGGCTAGAGTTGGGTCTAGAGGAGTAGGTCGGCCAGTTAGAACTTTAGAGACGTATGTCCTACCTGAACGGTTCAGTCGGCTTCGAGCAGCATCCCACGGAGCTGCAGCAAGGAAATACTAGCTGGGATATGAGCGCGGGATTACAGCGCTAACAGGATTAGCTGAAGGACAGAACCAGACAGAGAAGGGGCTCAGATTACATTTTCCACACAAACACACACAGTAGGAGAAATGTAGAGAAACACAGATGAGGACAGCTAAAATCTGGTGGATGTCCGAAGTAGTTTGTTTAAGGAAAAACTTGATCTGAGATTATGCTCCCAAAGCAGGTCTTAAATCTCAATTCTGATTTTTCATTTGGGCAATAATGAAATGCATGTGTGATCAATTTAGGACCCAAATGTGCAGAAAAAGACTAAAAACTATCCAATAACTATCCGACTTAGTAGCATATATGGAAGTGACACCTAGAATCCGATTCGTTGTGGGTGAAAAGATCCTAACTGGGCTGTTAGAAGCTACAGGAACATACGTGTAGCGTTAGCCTGCTGTGTTAGCGTAGTCTTAGTTTACTTTCCAACCAGTTTTGTAGTCTGAGTGAACCTGGAGATCCACAAGATACCATCGAAAATGGAGTTTGTTGTTCATCAGCTAACTGATAAACTGAATTTAAAGGCTGGACCTGCTTTTGTTCTGGTCAGAGTCTGGATTTGGTTCTAAGAAACAGAACCAGCTTCTAGTTAAAAATTAAATCTACTCCATCAGAGGTCTGATTGGTCCAGATGTTCCTACCAGAACCCTTTGGGACCAGATTGCAGGTTTACAGCTGGTTGATCTTTGCAGCTCCTCAGGTTTAAAACTTTTGTGTTAGATGAGTCTGTTTCTCTTGGAGGACACTATCTGGAGAACAAATGACGATGTATAGTGAAGGAAGTGTAAAAACCATCTGGACCTTGTTTGCATCTCTGAGCCGCAGGATGATATCAGTGGCTCCACTTAAAGCTGTTAATGTGGCCCTGCCAGGATTAGCAGCTAACGAGTTTAAGTCCAGCGTCAGCAGAACGTGGGATTGAACCTGAGCCCGATCCCCACGGGTGGGTTGGAGCCAGTTACAGTTACTTTAGTAACTTTCTGGGTAAAAAGGCCTTTTAGGGTTAGTTTTGCTGCACCATACCTTTGACTCTTACCTGAGCACTGATATTATGAACAATTGTGGCTCTTGCTTGAGGAAACTCACTGAAAGCTCAACTCTGAGTAACTTCACAGGATGAAGAACAAACACCAACGAGACACAAATGCATCCCAACAGTTTATGTCACAGATAGGGCTGCACGATTACGACTAAAATAATAATCACAATTATTAATCACCATTCATTTTGTCTTGAAAAACGTAGTTTTTATTGAACCAGCAGTTACAATGTGGGAAAACTTTGAATTAAAATAGGGGACAAATGATCCCAAAAAAAGTACAGATACTTTCAAATGTAAAAGCTCTGATTGAACACGTTACTGCAGAGTGAAATCTCAAAGAGAAACTTCAACAAAAATGTAAAAATATAACAGCTCATAGAGAAAAGACCAGGGTCTGTCTACATTAGTGTTGCTGTAATGTTTGTCTGGGGATTTTGTGAGTTAGCGTTAGCTTTAGCCTTCAAGCGTTCCTCGTATTTATGCCTGTGACGTTTCTTCAGGTGGTTGAGGGATTGCTGTAAAGTCAACAACAACACAAGCCATTGTTTCTGATCCCAGAGGAGTGAATGCTGCAAGTCAATGACTCCATGAATCTGCTGGGGTTCCTTAGACTGGAAACTTTTTAAATTGATTTGTTTTTGATGTATCTTTGATTTTAATTGATTTTCTTGTAAAGTGTCTTGAGAAGACATCTGTTGTAAATTGGCGCTATAGAAATAAACTGAATCCTCTGATTCTTTAATAAGTTTGTTGTTATTCTGACACAAGTCTGTTTCTCTCTTTACATAAAACTTCTTCCTGTTTATCGTCTCTTTGCTCGAAATCAGAAACTAGTCCAGACGATGGATGTGGAGCCGTTTGGAGGCACCAGTTCCTCACATGCAGCCGTTTCTTCTCCAGTAGACATGATGTGTTCTCGTTAAACTCGCCGCCACCCTGGTGTTCTGGATTTATGGCGGCATAAAGCGTGTGCGTGCGTTCAAACGTGTTATGCTGGCGTAGAGCGTTGTTTGACTTTTGGCAGGATTACGCCGCCATATTTACTCTCTGGTTACTGAAAGGTTGTTAATTGAGCTGTTTAATGACCGTCACCGTGTGTTCGCCCCCTGGTGGGCAACTGACTTCTGGTTGAGATGATGTGATCAGAGATGCAGGCGCTGCAGCAGAGCTCTCATGTTTAACGTTAATATCAAGTTCATTTAATTGTGGCCACCAGAATCGTGATCAGGATCCAAACACCATTAATTGTGTTTTCCCACCAGTTTCGTTAATCTAATATTGTAATATAATCCCGTCGAGCCATTTGGAGTTCAAATGAAAACCAAGCAAAACCACTAAAACTTACCAGGTAGTTCTAATTAGTTCCACTTGAAACAACAAGTCAGTCATTCTTGAATATTTTTAAAAACTATTAGAAGTTTTTCTTTGTTTTGCTTAAAAACACGTGGACAAAAAAAGTGAATCGGTTTCAGTCCTAGTTGAATCATTTCCTGTTATTTTGACATGAGAATATGTTGAAGTAGTCCAGCTTTCACTGGAGGATAGTGAGCGATTCATTCAATATGAACGGATGTTTATAAGACTCAGGAGTAACGAGTCGTCTCAGTCAGCAGGACAGGAATCAGAAAGGATTCGTTCAGGCCTCGGTTCTTCGTTCGTGTGTCACTTGAAGGTCATCGCAGCATGAAGAGCAGTTCACTCACAAGTCTGGAAGCAGATCAGTTCACTCACAAGTCTGGAAGCAGATCAGTTCACTCACAAGTCTGGAAGCAGATCAGTTCACTCACAAGTCTGGAAGCAGATCAGTTCACTCACACACCAGATCTTTCATGCAGGTTCTTTCGTTCATTTATCTTGTGGCTGTAGCTCAGCTTGGGGGCCGTGGACAGAGAAAGGAATGAGGAAATAAATGGTGACGTTATTCATGAAAAGATCATTAATTAGAACTCTTCAGTTCTTGTTTATATGAGTCAAGTGTGTAAAAAATAATAATAAAATAAATCCTTGTAAAAAGTAGAATGTTGACTTTATGTTCCCCTTAACCATAGAACTGATTGTTACTTTTAGACTTAATTGTGTTACTAATTGAGTTTTACATCCACTGAACGGCTGGAGCTGTAGCAGGACACTTTGCTCATAGAGTCAAACTGAATGATTAACAATCTCAGGTGTTTATAACCATGGCTTTTTATCCACAGGAGGGCTACAGCGCCACCTGCTGTAAAAATGAACAGAGTGACTCAAAAACAGATTCGTTCAATTTAGAGTCCGAGAGTAAAAGATCCGAGTCACTAAAAAGAGTCAAACTTCCCATCAACACTGGAGGAAGATTCAGGATGTTGAGGTAAAAGAAGGTAAACCGCTGCTGCTATCTGGTGGACAGACTGGGAACTACACCACAAATAAAAGCTCAACTCCCCTGATCTAAGCAGAAGGAAGGTTGGGACCGGCTCGTCCAGGTGTGTCCTACCTGTGATAGGCCCCGCCCTCTTCTTAGGTTGGGGGCATTAGGGAAATACCCAGTTGCCTGGATCTGTTACCATAGAAACCAGTGACTGGGATGTTCAGCGTTACGACAGCAGATCTGCTGAACTTTGAACCTTCCGCCTCCTCGCCGGTGAGGTCACTTCCTGCAGCGACTCACCTGAGGCTGTGAGACCAGGTGGGGCGGGTTTCCTGATGAGGTCCATAAAAGTGTGGAGAGGCCAATCCTTCCTTATCTGTCAGCTGGTAGATTAGCAGGGAACCTCAGTGGGTCGGTATCCAGTGTTAACGTCTATAGAGTATTACAAACATCCTTAATTACATTGATTCAGGTATTTCTGTAGGTATGCAGCTCTAGGCTGAGGTTGCATCATCTGACCACTTCTCAACATGCTTCTCTCCAACTGGAGCTCTGAAGAGACGGAAATACATGCAGAGGAAACTGAAGTCTTCAGGGACTTGATGAAATCTGCTGAGTTTCCTTAGATGTAAAACTTTTAAAACTGATCAGTTTATCATGTATTTAGGATCGGAATTGAATGATTTTCTTGTAAGTTCTTTCAGGCGACATGTGTTGTAGTGTAAGTATAGAGCAGTATTCAGTATAATTCTGAGGCTGTTGTGCAGTTTAGATGTGCTGATTAGCAGATAAACACTTATTTGGTTTGCTGGGAGCAGTAATGGTGATGAAGTCTAGCAAGGGTTTAGGATGCAGGAGTCTGTCTTTGGGTAGGCGGTGGATTTAGTCCAAAAGCGATATTATTTAGCCAGACTCCTTCTCTCCCATCAGCTCCAGTGTGTCCTGTGATGATAGAGAGACTATCCAGCTGTAAATAAGCTGCTGCATCAACAGACCAGACCCTGTTAACAGCATCAGGGATGTGAGTCCGCTCCAGTTTATCGTTCAGGTGAACACCCAGGTACCTGCAGAGTCACTAACTCAGTGTTCAATGTAACACTTGATTTAATTCAACTATTTCATTATTTCATCTGTCGTAAAAAGAAACAGTTTAAAGAAACTCACAGAAACGCAGAAAAACGGTTCTTTCTGGAGTTTGATTAAAGTGAACTTTGATCACCGATCAATAAAAAAATAAATATAAGTCCTGAACATGGAGGGAAAAATAATAACAAAATTATAAACTGGGATTTAGATCATACAGTTGATCAAATTAAATCCACTGGGTGATCTCACTCTTATAGTTTAAAGGGTCATTTCAAAAGTTTGTTCAAAGGAAAAGATTTTTCCAGACATCCAGTCAGGATCAAGAATTGGAATCATCTGTGATGGGTCACAACGATAATCAGACAAAACAAATCAGTTTAACTCACTGATTTATAAATTAGTTTACCGGTAAAAAAATTCAAATTTAATATTTCAAAACAGGATCTCATAAGACTCTCATTCAAATAAATGTAACAGTTTGATCCAAAACTCACAGTTTTGATTAACGCATCTATTAATATTCAAAAGTATAAAAATAAATGATTAAATCTTAAAAGCAAACGAGGCGTCGAGGCTTCAAACAACAGACTTTTTAAGCCGCGACATTAAACGCAGCTACAAACGGTCAAAGCTGAGAAGAAACTTACACGTGTTTGTTTGAAAATGTCGTCGAGAAGGTTTCTCACCGTGCTTGTGGGAGCCTTTCGGCCTGTAAGTGGCATAATCAAAGCATATAACTTAGAGAGTTTATTTACATCATGAAAGGTAAGGAAGAGACAATCTAGCTTAACAAGTACCAAGATATGAAGACACAGGAAGTCTAGAGGGAAGAAAATATGCGTTTTAAAACATATTAGAGGACTATAATTGTGCCTAGTTTAATCCTGTTGTATCCATCAGTTTATAGTTTCCACCAGGAGTTAAATAAAAAGCCCTAGATTTTCTAAAATGACACAAACAAAAGGTCAGCCGGTGTAAATTTTATATTAGGAGAAAATATATCGATTTTTAAAGCAAGATTGCGTTCCAGAGATGAGTTACTGCTATTTTCCCTTTTTCTGCAATAATAAAAAAAAACAGAAAGTGCATAAACAGCGACTGAACTATTTTGTAAATAATTTTGTCAGGTTGAGTCTTTCCAGTCTATTCCTAGGTTGTCCACTGGGGGTCACCAGAGTTCCTCTTCTGGAGTCCTTCTCCAGCTGCTCACCTGGCCAGGTGCAGCCACTTGGTAATAATGAGCTGAACCAGCATTAGAGGAGCGGTGAATCATCTACTCGAAGCCAGCGTATTAGTTGCAACCGTTAACCTTAACTCTCAGTGCCCGTTTCTCTAGTTGTCTCTTGTAACTCTAGTTCTCAAGTTTTTGTCTTTTGTCTCCAGTCCTCCAGTTGTTTATTTATTTATCCTTTGGAAGTTTTTGTAGTTTCTGTTTTATTTGCTACTTTGTTTTTCTCCCTCTGTGCTCCTGATCATCTCCTGCGGTCCACCCAGGTTTCACCACCACCAGAATACACACCTTCAAGAATTCCCGCGTTCATCACAATCCTCCGGTTCACCGCTCAACTGGTTCAGCTCGGTCTGCTCGCTCCAGCCTCCATCATCTGTTGTGCCTGCATCACCTCATCCGTTCTGCTTACCTCTCAGTGGTACCCGGTCTCCCACGTCGTCCCTCCCTTCCTCCAAGTTGCCCTCCGAGCAGTTCGTTGTCTGCCGAGTTTGGATTCGGCTGCCAATCGTCTCTGGTTCCTTCCCCTCGTCCGTTGCCCCCAGCTGGTTCAAGATCCACAACTCAAATCCTTCAATAAACCTTATTATTATTGTACTCCCGAGAGTCCTCATGTTTATGTGGGTCAGAAGCCTAAATAACAACATGACAAATTTAAATATTTAAATTATTTTCAGAAAAATCTTTTGATTAAGATTTTTTTTTTTCTAATTTCTATTTTTGCCTTTTTTTTTGTTTGACTCCAACAATAAAAACTGAAACGATTGTTTACGTTTTGTTATTGACTTTGCAGTAAACCTTCCATACATGAGCATGCATGTAGCGACAGTGGAAAGGAAAACCTCCCATTTAACAGGAGCAAACCTGAACTAGAACCAGAAGAAACAGATGCGGAGGAAACTGAAATCTTCGATAAGGAAGGAATCGCTGTGTTTTCCTTGGATTGGAAACTTTTTCTTTCAGACGACATTTGGTGTAAGTTGGTGCTCACAAATAAACTGAATCTTGAACACAATTGTCTCCATAAAAATCCTCCTACAACCGAGCAGAGACGCTCCTGACTGATTCCTGAGGCGAGACAAAGCAGCAGCTTGGACTCAAACCTTCAGCCAATCAGGAGCCAGAGATTCCTCTGGCTGGTCCGAGTCGCCGTGAGGAATTCCTGCCTGAGTTGATGCTGATGTGGAAAAGTCTGCTCACTGAGTCATGCAGCGTGTGTGTGTGTGTGTGTGTGTGTGTGTGAGA
>JAVLVB010000800.1:43740-54236 GCA_032876305.1 Orestias chungarensis | reverse complement strand
GAGATATGATCTCTCTTTTTAAGCTTCATCAGAACTCTTGCTGCAGCATTTTGAACCAACTGTAGACTTTTAATTGCATTTTGTGAACTTCCTGCTAATAAAGAGTTACAATAGTCCAGCCTTGAAGTAACAAATGCATGGACTAGTTTTTCAGCATCTATCCTAGAGAGAATATTTCTAATTTTTGCTATATTCCTAAAATGAAAGAAGGAAATCTTACAGACCTGTTTTATATGAGACTTGAAAGACATTTCCTGATCAAAAATAACACCAAGGTTCTTTACATTATCACCAGATGCCAACCTGAGGCTATCCAGGTCAAGTGGCTGACTAAGCAATTTCTTTTTTAGGGGTTCTGGTCCAAAGATAACAACTTCTGTCTTTTCAGAGTTCAAGAGCAGAAAGTTTAAAGTCATCCACATTTTTATGTCATCTAGACATGCCTGTAATCTACCAAACTGACTGGATTCATCAGGATTTATAGATAAATACAGTTGTGTATCATCGGACTTGTGATGATAAGTCCGGTCCTGACCCGACCACCCTGAACACTTCCTCTGGGTTTGTCGCTCAGGCAATGTACGAAGCCGGAGTGAAGAGGAAGGGGACGGATGTGGCCACCTGGATCGCCATCATGTCCCAGAGGAGCATCCCTCACCTGCAGAAAGGTAGGAGCTATGATGGAATCACTCGGTCCTGAGAAGGCCTGGTACCGCGCCTACCGCGCCTCTATTGTTTCTGTCCAGTCCAAAGATGAACCGGGTTTCTTCTGTCCTGTGTGTCAGTGTTTGAGCGCTACAAGAGCTACAGTCCGTACGACATGAAGGAGAGCATCAGGAAGGAGGTGAAGGGAGAACTGGAAAAGTCCTTCCTGACTCTGGGTACGTTTGTTTTACAGCGTCAGCCAGAATTAAAGGTAAATCTGTAATGTAAAGGTAAAAAGCAGCCGGTTCTGAGTCCGGTTCAGGTTCGGGTTCCTCTCTGACCCAATCTTCTTCCCTGATGATCAAATCAAAGAAGACATCAGAGCTTCTCTCAAGGGTGAATTCAGCGCCGACGTTCCTGCAGGGGACCTCCTCCCTGACTCCTCCCACAGTCGTGTTTAAATGACTTCCTGATCCGGAGGTTCAGGTTGAGCCTGTCTGGAAGTAGGAATAATTAATTAATGGTGTTTGGATCCTGATCACGATTCTGGTGGCCACAATTAAATGAACTTGATATTAACGTTAAACATGAGAGCTCTGCTGCAGCGCCTGCATCTCTGATCACATCATCTCAACCAGAAGTCAGTTGCCCACCAGGGGGCGAACACACGGTGACGGTCATTAAACAGCTCAATTAACAACCTTTCAGTAACCAGAGAGTAAATATGGCGGCGTAATCCTGCCAAAAGTCAAACAACGCTCTACGCCAGCATAACACGTCTGAACGCACGCACACGCTTTATGCCGCCATAAATCCAGAACACCAGGGTGGCGGCGAGTTTAACGAGAACACATCATGTCGACTGGAGAAGAAACGGCTGCATGTGAGGAACTGGTGCCTCCAAACGGCTCCACATCCATCGTCTGGACTAGTTTCTGATTTCGAGCAAAGAGACGATAAACAGGAAGAAGTTTTATGTAAAGAGAGAAACAGACTTGTGTCAGAATAATTAATAATTGATTATTAAAGAATCAAAAGACCTCACAGGCATAAATACGAGGAGTGCATGAAGGCTAAAGCTAACGCTAACTCACTAAAACATTACAGCAACGCTACTGTGGATAGATGCTGGTCTTTTCTATAGAAGCTCTTTCACTCTGCAGTAACGTGTTCAGTCAGAACTTCTGCATTTGAAAGTATCTGTACTTTTTGTTTCATTATTTATTTTCATTTAAAGTTTCAATTCTTACAAAAAATGGTTGCTACACTGTAACTGCTGGTGCAATAAAACATACGCTTTTCCAGACACAATGAATTATCGTGATTAACAATATTGATGAAAATAATTGTGATTATTATTCTAGTCATGATCGTGCAGCCCTATCTGGAAGCTGACGGGCTTTCTAGAACCTCCTGAACAGAACCTGGACAGGAAGCTAGCTGCTGTCTGCTGGTGACCCCAACCAATAACCTTTGGTGTTTTTTCTCAGTCGAGTGCTTCGAGAACCGGCAGCTGTACTTCGCCAACAAGCTCAACGAAGCCATGAAGGTACCGTCCTGCTGCCTGGGTCGGTGTGGTGAGTTTGGACCTTCGTTCTGACCCGCTCTGTGTTCTGTCAGAGTAAAGGAGCCAAGGAGAAGGTGGTGACCCGGATCCTGGTGTCCCGCTGCGAAGTGGACCTGATGAGGATCAGAACCGAGTTCAAGAGGCAGCACAAAAAGTCTCTGTACCAGACCATCGCGGTGAGTCACTGCATTGTCCCACACAGGCAGAGACCGTGAACGCACCACAACAGGCTCAATGTTCTGACCCAAAAACAAAGACAAACCCATTTCAGAGTTCACTTACGGATAAAACTACTAAACATGGTTCTGACTGTGACCCAGAGCCGGTTCTGTTTCAGGAGCACACCAAAGGAGACTATCAGAAGGCCCTGCTGAGCCTGTGTGGAGGAGACGACTAACAACACTACGTTACCCATCAGGCACTGCGGCCGAACCTCCTCCCTAACCAGCAGTAGTTGATGTGTGATTCAGTTTCCACAATTAAAGTGTAAAATCTGCTGAAGAGTGTGTGGTTGATGAACAGCAGGGGGCAGCAGAGGCTGAGTGGGGCAGACTGGGCCTCTCACCTGCTCCCTGTTTCAGCTCTGATCACTTTCTCTGCTCTAATATTGAACAAATAATAAACATCTTCAGCGTTTTATGGGACTTCTTTATTTTCTCTGAGGCAGATTTGACTTAAATCTGGACAATAATCGGTAGAAATGTTGGCTAAAATGTCCTGAAATCAGAGAAGCTGCATTCAGTCCAGAACTAGAACCCGGTCCAAATGTTCTGGAGGAAGAAAGATTCCTCACTCATTAATCTTTTTAAATTTGTAAAGATCATTTGCTTGCAAAGATGAATGACTGCAGTCCTTGCTAAGCTAACTAGCTGGTTGAGAACTGATTTCCTGGTTAGTTCGTGTCGGCCTCACAGTTTGATCGTATCATATTTCCTGTCACACTTCCTGCATGTGTTTAATGTTAAATATTTTAATGCTAAGTTAATTTAGCTTTTATGGTAACATTTCCTCCAACCAGTGAATTCAAATCTTTCTGCTTCAACTGTGTCAAATTTCCCTTCCTACTAAAAAATGTTGTTCCAGAAACTTGAAGCAAGTTTAATTGATTTTATGCTGAAATTGTTTTCATACTGGAATTACAGATAATATTATATATAATATTATAGATAATTATTTTATATTATCTGTAAAATAATATATCTCTGGGAAAATTTCAGCCTAAAACTCAGAATAATAATTGTGGATTTTACATCTGACTTTTTAATTTTCTCTCTGATTTATTAAGATATTTAAATGAAATCTAACAAAAACAAGAACATGGACAGACCTCAGGTGCTGATGGGCCTCATCTGATATCAGTCACCAGGAGCCTGAATACTGGAGCCTCAGACTTGCTTGTTATTAAATATTTCACATATATTTAATCTGCAATAAATGTTTGAACAATTTTAAATACTAAGTTTAGAACAGAAATATTCTTGCCCTGTTTGTGCATTTTAGGTCACATTTCTACGTGTCTCGAGCAAGTTTGAGACATATTTCACTGTAAACGTGTATTAATGGGCTGAGTCACTGTAGCTAGCATCAGTTTGTTTAACATCACAGTAGAAAATGGAAATATTTATTAGTGACAGAAATAAATAAACCATAAAGAAATATTTAGTACTGGGAACTGGCACATAGGACAACTAAACTCTGTTCTGGAGTTGTAGCCCCCCCTGGAGAAGCTTAGTCCAGACCCAGGGTCCTACTTGTAGTCCTAACTTGTCAGTCCCACCAGAAAATTCCCAATCCTGCCGAAAATCAGGCAAAATCAAGGAAAGGCTGCAGAATATGAGAGGATGTTCATAATTCTTAAAAAGACCCATTTTCACCACATAAATAGAATCTAAGCGCAGAAATGACAGAATCATGTAAATTCTCCTGATTTTACTGATTTTTTCACATGAATGTGAAATAATTGATTATTTTCTTACTTTTGACTGACAATAACCCCCCAGCTTTAAGTTAGTAACAACTGGCTTTGTTCTTAGACAGATTCTGGATTTCAGAACTAAGCAATGTTCATATTTAGCTCATACTACGTTATAGATGACCTTAAATGGTCCAAGACTCTAAGTTAGCATAACGGGACTAAATAACTGGCTCAGCTATGCTGCTATGTTATGTTTGCTGTTTGTGTGGGAGAAGCAGGTTTATTCTCCTACATTTGGAAACAAGAGTCACAAGTTTTTGACACTTTCCCACATTTTCACGGCAGAAAACAAAAAGCTGCAGAATTCACCACAAATTAAAAGATTTTAGCCGCGTTTTTCTGGGCCGACTGACATGTTTCCTTTTACTCTCCTATATATAGTTAACTAAATGCAAGTACAAGCTAATGTGATTTTCCCAGCATTCCTCTATAACTGCAGCTGAATGTGGACATTCAGAAAGCTCAGAGCGTCCCCGGCTCCTGGCCCGGGACCAGAGCGAGGCCTGTAGCGCCTGGACGCTGATCAGTGCTGCTCTCCATCAGCACCACCGAAACAACAGAATCAGGAAACACAACAAACATTTCCTGCTGAAGGTTGCAGCTTGTTGAGTCAATATTTCTCAGGTGGAGACCAGAAACCTCGTTTGTGAGCGGCGCCGCTTTAAAGCCTGGAGTCGCGGCCGCCGACTGAGCCGCTCGCGTCTCTGGTTGGTCCTGGGAGGCTGCCGCGTTTCCGGAGCTGCTTTCATGTCAGTCTCGGCTTTGTGACGGAGATTGAGGAGTCGGGGGGGCGGCGGCGCTCGCCTGCAGGGCTGAGTGACGCCCGTCTGTGCTAATGCAGCCTGACGTGCTCCTGATGCTAGCTCGTCATTAGAAGCACCTTTAAAGACGCTGCGACCTTTGATTGCTGCTCCTCATCCTGACAGCTCCGCTTCTGAGCTTCGTGCGTCTTTTGTGGGAAGTTTTGCAACAATTAGCATAAATGTTTCATGTCCCAGCCACCCATGCTGCAGTTGCGGGATCCGGCTGCAGTCTTTGTAAAGCTTACTTTTCTGTCTGAGATGAAGCGGCGCAGGCAAACAGCCAAACATATGTTCCCTTTGTGGAATCTTTTATTGAACATATTTGGGAGCAAAGGCTGCAGAGTTTGATTCAGGGAGTGTAAATCTCAACACTTGTTCCCATTATTTATTTCACAGCAACTTATTTACATTCGAGATGGAGCGGTTTACCCAAGGAACGGCAGCTCCCTGCTGACGCTCCAACTTTCAGGTAAGTAGAGCAGAAAACTCAGGGAGCAACTTTGTCTGCAGCCAACAGACTTAAGCTCCACTGGTAAAGCAGAGAAACCGACTGACCGTTCTGCAGAGGAACATCCGTTTGGTCGCCTCTAAACAACTCAAGCAAAAACATTCCAGCCATTCTAAATGACCCCAACTATCAATCAGGTTACACGTTATTCATTTGCAGCATTCGGCAACAGTGGAGAGGAACAACTGCCTTTAACAGGAACAAATATCCCCCATAACCAGAACCAGAACCTGACTTAGTAGGAGCAGCCGTCTGCCACGACCGACTGGAGGTTTGAGAGGATAGAAAAGATGAGGAACTGACCCAGCAGTACTTTCTACTGTCTTTTTTTGTTGATTTTACTCATTAAATTTGTCATCAGATTTCTGTCTGAAATGTTTACTACCAGAAGAAGAACGTAGCAATGACGGACGCCACCGTCTGTGTACGGGAGCCGACTGTCATCCCTGGAAGCTGAAACTCAACATTCACCCTCCTGCTGCTTCTCACTTCACACACTAACATGATTCATACTCAACTTTTTCTCTGTAATCTGATCCAGATTTTAATTTACACCACGCTTAAGACAATCTAGACTGTTTTCTTGTGTTGTTCCAAGATGGTGGAATGACCTACCATCACCTCAAGAACAGCAGCGTCTCTGTCTGTCTTCTAGAGACTCTTGTAGATCCACCTCTTCAAAGAGCATCTCCTATCCTAACTTACCCAGACCTCTATACCCCCTCTACTCCTCTCTCTGTACTTCCCTCCATCTCTTCACTGTCACCTCTGACTCTGACTAGAGAGTTTCCTCTATTTTATGGTCAGATTGATAATAGCTGTAATATTGTGTCTAGTTTGGAAGTCGCTTTGGATAAAAGCGTCTGATAAATGAAGAAACATAAACTTCTCGTCAAAAAGTCTGAACTGGGCATCAAAAACAGCCGAGAGAGCGAAACAGAAACGTGGGACCAGGAGTCGCTTCATGAGGAATGAAAGATTAAAAGCTTCCATCTGAAACCAAGAGTTGAGGAAGGAGATCCAACAAACCTGAACCATGAAGGTTCTGTTCACGCCATCAGGTGTTAAAAGGAGAGCACAGGCCCCGCCCACCTGCAGGTGTCCACAGCAGTACAGGACTGTAGCATCCAGAACCAGAACCAGAACCCTCGCCTTATACCTGAGAACGTCTCCAACTGGAAGCCAGAGTACCTGGAGAGAGTGGTCTGGTGGGCAGGGAGAACCTCTGACCAGAACCTTCAAGGTTCCTCTAAACACTATTTCCTCACATCTGCTTCTGGTTTTGGTTCTGGAAGAACTCTCTGGATGTCGACAGAACTTCGGGTCAGAACCTAACCGGCGTTATCAGGTCAGGCTTAATCATCTGATCCATGATCCAGTTCCTGAGGCGTGTCGGTTCTGAGTTCCCCTCAGCAAGACCGGTGCTGCAGGGTCTGCACCAAACTGAGACCGGTTTACCGTCGGTACTGTAGAACGGGTCGCTGGTTCTGATGGTTCTGATATTCTCTTATGATCCAATTTTAGTCGTGATTGGTTCTGATTTAATCTGCTGGTTCTGGTTTATAAACACGGTTCTGCTCAGAGCGATTCCGGGCCTGAGTGATTTATTACTGGGTCCTGATGACGCGCTGATTGGACCAGCACCGGCGCCGACCCGCTTAGGAAAACCAATCACAGCCGACGTGACACTTTTTCATTTTCCTGATGAATGTTTTTCCCGCCGAAGCCGAAACGATTAATGAGCTCCTTAACGCGGCTTCTTCATTACTGGCTCGCTAAAGCTGCCAGAACCGAGCCCCAGCGTGCAGAACCGGTTCTGATGGGCTTATCAGAACCAGATCAGAACCTGCAGGTTTAAAGCTTGTCTAACAGGAAGCTGAACTTTGGCTCGATGCTGGAGACAAAATGATCAGAGAACTCTGAGATCTGTAGTCCAGACTCTCTGAGCCAGGTTGTCGGTTCAAGTCCTCGCCTCATCATGCTGCTGAAACTCCAACCAGCTCCCAGATGGAGACGAGCGCTCAGTCAGAGTCCGGCTCACGTTTGTGTGAACGGAGCTTTTGGTTTCAGGTGGAGAGCAAATCCAGAATCATTTCAAGGTTTTAGGAGATTAAGATGAACGTGGAAGAGTCCTGGCCCGAGTTAGTCGATCCAGCAGCAAACACTGATGGACTAATCAGGGCAAATGAGAAACAGAGAGAGAAGCAGGGGGCCAATCAGGGGCAACACAGGTGGACTAATTAAAGTAATTCAGCTTCAGTTTAGCGTGTTTAGCATATCTGTCAAAATCAGTCAAAAGAAACGGAAAAATGTTCCTGCTTGTGAGAGCGGAGCTGCAGCTTCAGTACATAAACCTTTATTGTTCCACTGCTGGATTATTTTCAGTTGCTTTTCATGATTTTCAGCTCGTTTTAGTTAAAACTCTAAATCAGGCATAAAGCAACTGAAACTGCTAAATTATAATAATTATTCAAACTAAAGCTCGCTCACATTTCTCACAGCAAAGCTCCTAATAAGTCACTTTAGTCTGATTTTAGGTTTTCTACATAAACAGACAGAAATACTAGTTTGTGTTTCTTCCATTCTCAGGAGAAAGCTGCGAAAACCTCACAACGCTCCACAGCTTTGGGGTCAGGACGGTTCTGTCTCGAGTCCTGAGTCCAAACACCTCCACCTCCCCCGTCTCTCCTGTCAGTTTGACGTTTGTCCTGCAGGAACGTCTCTGTTCCCTCCTGAGGAGCTGATGGAGAACCCGGTGAGTCTGAGTGTGCTTCCACTGTAATGACCTCCATCCATTATGAGCCCAGTTGATTTTCATTTACTGCCACTTCCAACAATTAACGGGAGCAGCTGAGGAGGTGATGGAGGGAGGGGACGCCCAGAGGTCGCCTCCTCTCTCAGTGATAAATCAAACAGGCTCTCCTCCTCCTCCAGCTTCACCATCAGACTAGAGGAGATGCGGTTTTTAACGTGTTTGTTGGACGTTCTTCTCTGAGTTTCAGCCAGAATGAAGAAGCAGGAATATGCTTCTGAGAGTCTTCCTGCTCTACCAATCAAATCAGCTCATTAGTCTAAAATGAACCAGAACCAGAACCAGAACCAGGCGACCCCCCGGGAGCATCGGAGAGGACAGAGAATAAAAACATATCAGAAGATCTGGTTGATGTGCGCCTCGTCTAGAAAAGAGTCAAAGACACCAGAACCAGAACCGCTCCTACTCTGCTCCGTCTCCTGGGTCTGAATCCTGTCCGTCCTCCTCCACGTTTGTCTGGACGTCCTCTGTCCTGAAGACCAGGCCCGGAGCGTGCACGGCGAGACCAGGAGCGTGCACGCTAAACACCTAAGCACATATTAGCATTAGTGAGCAGAGGCGCGCTGCTGGTGCGATCGCTCATCCGACGGGGGACAAACACAATTACAGAGAAACTCCTGACCTCTGCATCTCGCCTCCATTTAAATGTTTGATGTCTCATTGAATTAGTATCACAGTGTGAAAGACAAAGCTAATGGAAATGAGCCAGAGACAGCGCACGCTGCTGATTGGCCCGATATAATTAGAATAATATCACGTCCGGTGTTAATAACAAGGAAAGGAAATAAATAATGGGGACGTCGGTTAATAGCTGCTTGGCTGAAATGTGCCGAGGCCAGCGCTTCTTCCTGTTTGCTCATGGGCCGCTGATCGTTGGAATATTGATGAGGCGGAGCGATCCTCAGCTTCTCCCTCCTGATTATTCATCTTGATAAATACATAAGGACGCACTAAATTATGGCTGCTTCTCAGCTCCCTGAGAATTAGCTCGGCTGATGGATGGAAGACGCCGCAGTCTTTGCTTTTCTCCACAAATATTCATTTTCCCGCTGACAGGCGTAAACATGCGTTTTCCTCGTCCGCCACTATAATTGTTTTTCCTCCCATGGACATTATTATTTGTCATTTTTAGGAAATTACCAGGAAACTCAACAAACTCACATCTGAGGACAGTTTGGTTATTTCATGTTCATTCAGAGTTGAGACAAAAATGTCATTAATTTATATTAATTCAATATTTCACGTTCACAAAAACAAAGTCATCTATTCAAACTCTGTTAACACAGATAACTTTATGTTCTGGATTTAATCTGAGACTTTTATAAGAGTAAAAGTTGAATTGTAACAAACCCTTAAAGGTCCAGGTTTAAGGAGTTACTGCCACCTAGTGGTGACTAACAAACACTGATAGTTACTTGCATTAGCGACTTGATTGGAAAGGTGAAGAGCCAAGCACAAACTCATCGCTTAATCTCAGTCATGTTTCTGAACTGTTGGAGGAACCTGGAATACCCTGAAAGAATCTACTCATCTACAGGGAGAACATGTAAACTCCACACAGAAAGACAGTAGCCAGGATTCGTACCCAAGACCGTGTTTGTTCCAGCCGGCGGTGATGCGACTAAACCAGTGAAGTGAGACGAGAGCTGAGACAAAAACTGCCAGTAAATGTTTTAGTAAATATTGGATTCAACTTTTTATTTTATTAAATTAAATCAGCTATAAGTTATTTGAGACTTATTTAACTGATAAGAAATAATTTTAGGGGTTTTTGGAGGTTCAACGGTATTTTAAGTTTGGGAAGTTTGGGAATCACTGACTTCATCCAGAAAGCTACAAGCATCCGACTTTTTCCTCGCGGTCCCGATCTGATCTTCTCACTTCCAAACAGAATTTGATTTGTTCCACTTCTAAGTCAGAGGAATGTGAAAGATTTGAACACTGTCAGGTTTTATTTCCCGTCATCAACCTGAGACGTGGGTGATAATCGTGCAGCAGAAGAAGCCAGACGTGGTAAATCTGGACGTCCGAAGCAAGCGGTGCCCAGTTTAGCTTTCTTTTTTCTCGCTACTACCGGAACACTAGTAATGCAGCCCAGTATAAAAAAACACCTGGTCTCACACACACCTGGTCTCACACACACCTGTCTCACGCACACCTGGTCTCACACACACCTGTCTCACACA
>JAVLVB010000800.1:25554-38553 GCA_032876305.1 Orestias chungarensis | reverse complement strand
CAGCTTCAGGAATGAAGCTGTTTCTCAGTCTGGTGGTTTTACACTTGATGCTCCGCAGCCTCCTGCCTGAGGGGAGCGGGACAAAAAGTGAGTGTGCTGGGTGTGTGGGGTCCTTCATGATGCCGGAGGCCCTCTTCCTGCATCTGGAGGTGTAGATGTCTGTGGTGCTGGGGAGGCTGACTCCAACAATCCTCTGTGCAGCCTTCACCACCCTCTGCAGAGCTTTCCTGTCTGCAGCAGAGCAGCTTCCATGCCACACGTTGATGCTGGAGCACAAGACGCTCTCCACCACACATCTGTAGAAAGAGGTGAGGACTGAGCTCCCGAGTCCAGCTCTTCTCAGCCTCCTGAGGAAGTAGAGTCGCTGGTGCGCCTTCCTGACCAGAATGGAAATGTTGTTGCTCCAAGTGAGGTTGTTACTCAGGTGTACACCCAAGTACCTGTAGCTGTTGACCACTTCCACCGCAGATCCTCCCATGTGCAGGGGGAGGTGGGCATGCTTGCCCCTTCTGAAGTCCACAATCATCAGCACTTCACTTATCAACCCCAGCAGCTGCTGCTGGCTCAGCATCATCATCACCATCAGATCAGGCTCTAGCCAACATGAATCACTACAGGCAGTGGAGACAGAATAGGGCAGAATTTGAAGACCAGGAACGCCTGGCAAGAAGGGAGCCTCCCAAAAAGCGCCAATGGAAGCAGGACTACCACTATCAGTGTTCAGTTCACTGGTTATGATGATGAGCATAAAACAGGTATTACTACAATGACATGATTGCTGCTGAAACATGTACTTCAGTAGAAGCTTCTGACCCCCCCCCCCCTCTAGCAGTCCCTTTTCCCCCATTTTTGACCGAGTGGTAAAGGTGATGGACTGCTAATCCATTGTGCTCTGCACGCATGGGATGGAATCCCATCCTCGTCTATTCCTCTGGTGCCTGGATCGCTCAGTTAGGAAGTCTCCTGACTTTGGTTCAAATCCAGTCCCGGGTTCACCAACAGCACTCAGTGTGGATAATTAGGCCAGACCCTTCGTGCTACTGCGTATTTTGTAAGTCGCTTTGGATTTGCTAAATACATAAAAAGTAATCCCAAAAATCTCATTACCATCTTCAACGTCATCATTCTGACCATCATCTTCATCAATGCACTGATAATACTGTAACACTCAGATCACCTGCAGAAAAACTTTTAAGTGTCCAGAACCAGCAGATAATCCCAATAGAACCTCAATCCTCCCCCAGAACCGGTCCAGTCCCTCCAGAACCTGGATTGAGTTGTTTTGTTGACAGTAAATCAAGGCAGAAATGTTTTTCTCATGTAAAACGGATCATTTCTTTCACCCAGAATGAAGAATCAGCCTGTTAATCTGACTGTAAACCAAAACCGAGCAGCCAGAGACCCCCCAGAGACCCCCCCCCCCCAATCCTCACTAACTTAACACCATTAAATACTTAATGAGCACAAAGCAGCCGTGAAACCAGATCAAACACAGACGTCTCACGTTTACAGGCGGACGAACCGTCACAGACCTCTAGATGAATTACTTCATCTAATCTCCGCAGATGAAAATGAGAATCGTTTAAGATTATTGTCTCTCACATCAGTAGAGGACCAATGAAAGAGAATCTGGTTCTCACACACAGTCAGTTAAATGAATTTGAAATGATCTCCATTCATTCAGGGATCTCTGAATGTTGATAACAGCCTAAACCGGAAAATAGTAAATAAATCTGAAACACATTTAATTAAAATATTTCAAATTATTTATAACCTTAAAGCTCAGTGGAAAAATGATCACAGCAATCACACCATCACCCTAATCTGTAGCTCAAGCCACAGATTCTGTATCTGATACAGATCATGACTGCTCAGATTAAACATAATCCTGCCAGTCTTTAGTGTTCAGCGTTTTTGTTTCAGTTTTTCCTTCCACTTACTTTTCTCCTCTGCATAAATGTGCTGTGACGCGTTGAAGCTCCAGACCTGACGTCTCTCCATTCAGACTTGCTGTCTGTGCTAAATCTCGGGCTGAGGAAGGCAGAGAGGCAGGAACTCTGACCTTCATGATGTAACCGAGCAGGAAGAGTCAATGATGTGTACAAGGCTCCTCTGATTATGATCAAATATGTGTGAGCGTCGTCTGAAGATAACGGCGCGTCTCCTGGTTTCAGACCCGGGCTTCATATTTCAATAAAAAAGTGTTTTTACTCAGTTTTACCTCAGACAGAGACCCGGAACCTTCTGGACCTCAGAACCGTGTCACAGAAAGCTGGACTTCACCCTCTCCAGTTATTAATCTGGTCTATTTTCCAGGTTTTTTAATCCCAGTTAACATTTGAGGATTTTTCTCGGTACCCCCCACTGTTCAGTTTAGAGTGTGATGATGGTTCTGATCCTTCTGGACTTAATTCAGTTCTATTTAGTTCAGGTTAATCCTGAAGCAGAATTTATTATCTAGTAGCTGTTCTGGATGTTCTGACTCCAGCTGATGGTCAAACGTCTCTCTGGTTTCCCTGTCCGGACGTCTTCGTCCTGCCAGGACGTCTCTCAGGGCCCAGACGTCCAATCAGAGCCCAGAGTGCAGAGAGACACGGCCCCTGAGAACCTGACCTGGATGTTCTGTTGGATGAATTCGGACATCCCAGCTCTTCATTACCTTCTCCTCCTCCTCAGGATGGGAGGCAGTCGTCATAGCGACGGCTAAAGTATTTCTGTATTGGTCATAAACGTCAGTTCCGTCCTTCTGTAACTCTCAGCAGCAGTTTTTCTGTCTCAGACCTCAGTAAACCGGATTGTCTTGGTGGTTACAGCTCGCCGCTAATCCGGACCACAGCTGTCTGGAAACAGAAGCCAGGACAGGAAGCTCGACATCTTTGACACGCATGCTTGAAATCGGTTTGGAAGTCCTGGAGGGTGAAAAGCTGCATCTGCACAGCGTCTCTGCTCTGAAACAGCCAGAAGAATAATGAGGGCGACTGGGGAGACGTGGTGCGTGTGTGGTCCCTTCAGTCGCCAGGCGAGGCTGTCAGCTGGCTGAATCCTGCAGCAGGAGGAGGAGGAGGAGGAGGAGGAGGCTTTTCTTCCTCTCTGAAACCCTCCCTGAGTTAATAAAAGAGAGAGAGAGAGAGAGACGTGGTCCAGACTGAGCCGGAGTCCCTCTTGTGATTGAGGGCAGCTTTGTGTGGGCATGAATGTGAACTGTTAGTTTAACAGGTTTGAACCAGCAGGCAGCTGCTCCACAACATTTACTCCCACTTTGTTCAGCATCAGGGAAACTGGCTGAGTTTCAGTTTTAATAAGTTTTGATAGTCAGATACTTTTATTGGATCATTTCCTGCAGGAGGTCAAACTAACCAGTTAGTTAATGTTAGTAATTCAGACCAAAGCAAAGCTCCTCATCTTCCTCATCCCTCTCAGCTTCTTCTGCATCTTTAACCTGAAATCTCTAAAGCTTTGATGCTTCCAGCCAATCAGGAGGCTGTCTGGTCACCTGACTTCATCTTTAATCTGAAGATTCATTCATTCATCATTGAATCGATGAACTTCAGGCTCAGGATAACCAGATAAACATCATAAAAACCAGGCGTCTTCATCACTGGTTAGTGGTTAACTATCGGTTAGTTACAGGATTCATGTGAAGCTGCTGTTTGGTAAAATATTGCTGGTTACTTTAGTGAATACACATTAATAATGTCAGCAGTTAAATAATATTGTTTAAATAGTTAGTTATTATTACTGAGGTAGTTTATTATCAGTCCAGTTTATCTTAAATCTATAAATATAACTTTTATTGTTCATCAGTTGCTTATTGATAATTGTCATTTTATAAATAGTTTTATTTTGGTTTTTAATCATTAAAAGTTGACATGTTTACAGTAGTTGATAATTCATTATTAATGTTTATTTTTGATCACCAACTTTGATTTAACGTCTTTATTACTGATGATAATAACATTATTGTGTTTTTGGTTCATGTGATGATAAATTAAAGTTTAATTATGTTGTGATGTTTATTGTTGTTTCTCTATTTTCTATAAATGACATTTGAAACCAGAACCTTTGAGGTTATTCAGCAGAGACGAGCGACGCTCATTAAAAAGTCCGGTCCGGTTCTCCTCCTGCAGAACCTTAAAGATCCTTCATGTTTTCATTTAGAACTGAAACCAGAACCAACACGAGGAACTGACCCGGAGAAACCGGTCAGAGGAACTGGTTCTGGTTCTGGTTCCAGTCAGCGACTTCCCTGCATGTGAATGAAAACCTGAGCTTTCTCTCTCAAGCCACAGAAAAAGGGTTGCAGGTGCAAAACCGGCCCTGAGGGACCCAGGATCCGTCTGGTTCCTGATGTTTTACATAAAAAGTGAATCTTGTTTTTTTCTAAATCGTTAACTAAAATCTGCAGGTTTTGACGCTTTCTTGGGATTTTTCTGCTGAAATCTGGTTTTGATTTTCTCTTGTAAATAAACAGGATCTAAACTTCTGAGATTGGAGGCTGAGATTTCCTTAGATTGGAAACTTTTTCAAATTGATTTGTTAGAATGTATCCTTGATTTTAATTGATTTTTTGTAAAGTGCCTTGAGACGACACCTGTTGTAAATTGGCGCTATATAAATAAACTGATTCTTGATTCTTCTTCTTGATTCTTGAGCTGGTCTAAGTTTTTTTCTACCCTCCTTTGAAATACTTCCGGGCTGCAGAGTTACTGCACCGGGTCAGGCTCCAGAACCAGGTACTGAGGCGCTCAGGTCAGTCAGACTAAAGAGGTTTAAAGCATGTAAACAGGATCCAGTGAGCTAACTGGATCTAACTGAATCGGTTCTACTGCTCCCAGTTCAGCTGACAGGAACAGATTTCGCCTCCTGATGCTTCCAGATGTGATTCTGCAGGTTTGACATCAAATGAACCAGGTCGGTTCTGAACCCTTGATCCTGGTGACTCGGGTGATTGATGGACTGGACCGGTTCCCCCCCCTCGGGTCGGGTCGGGTCGACACGTGAAGCCTGATGCTCTCCTCGGGTCCAGCTGGTTCCGGTTCTGCTGGTTGTGGAGGAATGTTGGGGATGATAAGAGACTGCTCGCCGTCTGTGCTGCGGGTTTACGACCCGTCCAGGAATCTCCTGACACTTCAGCACCACTTCAGAGCCGCCAGGCGTCAGAACCTCTCTGGGTCAGTTCTGAGGACTCTGACTGAACCACCTCGGTCACATCGGACCTCCCAGGTGATCAGAGGTTCATGATCTGATGAAAGTATTTTACTGTCTCCTGAACTGAGGCTCTCTGTTCCTGGTTCCAGCAGAGCTCTGGATCGGCTGCTTCTGTCTGAGTAACTTTTAAACAGAGGGGTTCCTCAGGGTCTGGCTGGGACGTCACATCTTTGATCCTGAAACCTTCTCCAGGTGATGGAAGGCGACATTCACCTCTGCTCCCAGATTCAGGCCTGATCAGCAGATTCTACATGGATTATTGAAGCCGACCTCATAATTTAAAGCTGTGTGTCGTCTGTGTTGTCATGGTAACTAATCTGAATCCTGGGTATGATCGGACCCAGAAACAAAGTGAGCATATGTGGAGTTCCTCCTCACTGTCTGAATATTGGCGATGTGGAGGCAAAACATCCTGGATCGACTCTCCAGTCTGATAATAATTAAGGGACATATTTAAAGTTGTAGTTTTCTGTTTTCAGAGACAGAACTAAAGGTCATTTCCAGCTTCCTCACTCTGTGACGGCTCTGTGGGGATGTCCCCTCCCACATCGATATTGATTATCTATCCCAGATCAATAAACGAGCCTCCTCGCTCTGGTCCTTCATTCCTCGCCATGCAGAGCAGCAAAGATTAAACAGCGTCTGCTGGAGAGTTAACAGAACATTTCTAAGGTTTCCTGAGGTGATCAGAGCTGGAGAAGTTTGATATGAACCTTTATTCACCTAAACGTCCCAATAAGAGAACGTCCCATTGGACATCAGTCATGATTACATTTAAGCACATAAACACCCAGCAGTAATTAAACTACAGGATAAAAGCTTCTGGCACTAAAACAACTACAACAGAGAAGAAACGCGTAAGCATCGTCTTTAAACTTCTGAATTAAAGAGAAAAAAGGCAGAAAAACCTGTTTATGTTGTTTAGACCAGTGATGCGTTCAAGGGTAATCTGTAAAACTACAACCAGTTCCTGAACAGGTATAAAAACGCATCGTATTGAGGCTAATCTAGCCTGCAGGTTAATAATCATATGATCTGTTTGCTGATGAAAACATTTTCTTTGTCTTTCTTTCATTTTCTGTCTAATTTGTCGGAAACCTGGTTTTGTCATTTTTCTAGAGACCAGAATTATTTCCAACCAAACAGAACCAGAACCAAATATGACTTTTGGATCTGCTGACATTTAAAACAGCAAAAACTGGTAAAACAAACGTTTGTTATTTATTGATTATTATTGATTATTATGTTTTTAGGGGCCCTCGGTCAGCCAGGAGCTCTACTGTTGAACAGGAGGGACCCCAGGGGGGATCCTGAGGGGCCCCACTTGCGGCTGGACCCAGTCCAGACCTGTTTAAACCCGCGCTGAGATCCAACAGAACCGGTACTGAGGTTCTGTTGGACCGGGAACTCGCAGCCTGGTTCTGATCCAGTAAATGTTTCAGTTCAGTCAAGATTCCAATTAATGCAAAAACTATTTATGTGTGATTGCTTTTTATTTTCTAATATTCAGTTGAAACATAAAATAAACATTAATAAATGTTTATTAGTCATTAAAACTTCCCTTTGATGGTTAATTATATTTATAAAGTTTAAATAATGAAAAAGTTTAATAATTATTATCATGGATACAAGTTAGTTAATATTAATTAAAGCGTAACAAACATTAATCACACAAAGGGAGATTAATAAAACATTTACAGCATCCAACACAGCAGAACCAGCGGGGAACTGGTTCTGGTTCTGGTTCCTGCTCGGATCTCCGAGGCTCGTCTTCTCTTTCATCATCATCATCTTCATCAGGGCTCCTCCTCCTCCTCCTCAGTGACTCTGCAGCCGCTGATTAACGTCCTTAATTACAGTTTAACGGACTCCAGGTCCGCTCAGCTGGAACTGAGCTGCAGGTTCTGGACAGCAGAACCGGAGCAGCTCCTCCTCTTCCTCCTCCTCTTCCTCCTCTTCCTCCTCAGCAGCTGCATCACAGCCTCTGAGGTCTGCTGGAGCGTCTGAGTTTAACTTCAGTTTGTTTCCAGGTAAACAACAAAGTTCAGTTTAGGACAAGTTTAAGTTTAAAGAAACATCAAAGGAAACCAAAAACATCGAGTCTCCAGAAAGTATTCACACCCTTCGCTCAGGATTCACTGATTAAACTTTACTTGTTTGTTTTTATTGATATAAAAGCAGAAAACTTTCAAACATTTTCACATCATTTGGTGAATAAAGAACTGAAAAGTGTGGAGTGAACTTGAGTTCTGGCTGCAGGCTTGTCTCAGTCACTGAGAACTTCAGCTGGATTCAGGTCTGGACTTTGAGTAGACCATTGTAACCAGTGGATCTGCTCTGATCCAAAGCATCCCATAATATCCCTGCTGGGTTTGTGGTTGCTGTCCTGGGATCTGAACCCCGGCATCTGCTTTTCTGCAGCTTCCAGGTTTTCCTCCAGGATGGTTCTGGATTTGGTTGTGACCTGCTTCCCACAGCATGTTGCTGCCGCCACTTTGCTTTTGCTTGTTGGTCTTTGGGTTAATTTTGGTGAGGTTTTCAAAGTGAGGTTCTGTAAAGGTTTAAGGAACCTTTCCAAGACGAAACAATAAATCAATTAACTTATAGAGAAATTTCTCACCGTTTTTGTAAAATTATAAATATTTCAATTAAAATATGAAACAAATGAAAACTGATGGATCGGACCGTCTTCTTCTACATGTTCAGGTGTCTGATCATGTGACCCCTGATTTTAAAACAGATTTGCTTATAAACTGCAGATTATTTTCTGTGTGGCATAAAAACTTTCCTCCTGTCTCTGCTGCAGAGTTTTTTCTGTTCCTGCCGTGTTGCAGCAACGATCTCTGAGGAGTTAACGGCTGATCCTCCACCACTGGATCGGATCCGAGGCTGCAGGTGCAGAAGTTCTTCTTTGTTCACTGGGACTGAACTTCAGTCTCTCTAACAGGCGACGAGGATCTGAATGAAACTGGATCTTAACGAGCTCGTTAGCAGCTCAGGTAACAAACCTGCTCAGATCTGACACGTTTTAATCAAAACCTTCACAATAAAAGACTGCAGGTTGTTGGACAATTCAGCCAAAGAAGAAACTCTGTTGGGATCATCCTGAAACCTGGAAAGTTCTGGTTCTGAAACAGATTTAATCAGCTGCTCTAAGCTGGATCTGATCTCTGGGTCCAAACACATCACCGTTGCCGTGGTAACAGCATCTCGAGTCCTGATTCAGAGGAGAATCCTCTTTACATCAACCAGGAGGTTCTAAACGATTCTGATCCAAACAGAAATTTGAACTTCTGGACAGAGAAAAAATTTACACAAGAAAATTAATTAAAAATAAAAATTACAACGCATATATTTATGTTTATATAAATATAGTTTAATAATAGTTTTATAATTATGAGCGCTCTAAATTATTATCATTTATTCTAACATTAAATCTTATAATTGGGCTGAAGGTGAATTTAGAAATGCCGCCAGGTGTGTGTGTATGTGTGTGTGTGTGTGTGTGTGTGTGTGTGATTTACCTGAACCTAATTCCATTTACGTTTTTATTATTAACATAAACATACAGGAAACATTTGGGAATGAAATTAATTGGAATCAAATTTAAAAAGACATTTTGTATTTTTTACAGAAGAAAATTTTAAATTATTGTAATAAAAAAATAAAAATAAAAAAACGGGAGGATGTCGGATTAAAATAAAATTACAAGAACGAACAGAAGTATGAAAACTTCTGATCCTCTTAAAATCTCATATCATAGATATAATTAAAGTAAATCAGCAGAAACTCGCCTGCTGCTCATTTTAGCCTCCAAAAATCTCTTTTAGCTTCTGGTTGTTTCTTTAGATTAAAATTATGAAACCAAAATAATCCCGTAAATTTAATATTTTTGGCTAAATAAAAAGTTAAAATAGTGATTTCAGGTTTTGAAACAAATGGAAAAAACAGTTGTAATAATTTTAAAGAATAAAAGCAGCAGAAATAAATACAGTTCTTTTTAAATAGGATTTTAAACGTTTGTAGTTTTTAGTTTTCATGCTTTTGATGCTTTTTCATGCACACAGAGAGGCGCGGCTTCACACCGCGGAAGGTCAAAGGTCAGCAGCCGGCCTCAGTGCGCCGCCACCGCGGAGCGCAGCACCTGCGCCGGGCCGGCGGGGCTGCTGGCCCCGGAGGTCGGGCTGGGCGGCCGCGGGGAGCCAGCCAGGAAGGCCGGGATGTGCGCAGGCAGGCCGGGCGCAGGCTTGATGGGCACCGGGACGGCGGGGAGCGTCTGGCCGCCGTGGCAGAGCGTCTTGAGCGGCATGTAAGCCGGGTAGTCCCCGGGCGGCTCCAGCACGCCCGGCGCGTACATGTGCGGCCAGGCCGGGCCCAGCTGGTTGTATCCCGGGGCGGGGAAGGCGGCCAGGCCCCCGGGAACCTTGTAGTCTCGGCCGATGATGCTCTCGATTGCGAACGGGTGCTTGAAGCCCGAGGGCTGCGTGACGGCGGCCAGGCCGAAGCCCGCCGCGGGCTGCGGGAGCTGCGCGGCGGCGTGCAGCGCGCTCAGCCGCAGCTTGGCCTGCTGCAGGTACAGCGCGGCGTCCTGCGGCTTGCTGGAGCCCAGCGACTCCGTCAGCGTCACGCCGCCCACCTTGAAGCGCTTCCGGCGCCGCAGGAAGCTTCCGTTCTCGAACATGTCCCCGCAGTTGGGGTGCAGAGCCCAGAAGCTGCCCTTGCCGGGCTGGTCCGGCCTGCGGGGGATCTTGATGAAGCAGTCGTTGAAGGAGAGGTTGTGGCGCAGCGAGTTCTGCCAGCGCTGCGTGTTGTCCCGGTAGAAGGGGAAGCGCTCCATGATGAACTTGTAGATGTCGCTGAGCGGGAGCATCTTCTCCGGGCAGCTCTGGATGGCCATGGCCGTCAGAGAGATGTACGAGTACGGAGGCTTCTGCTCGCTGTAGGTGTTCCTCCCGGGCCGAGGCATGCTGCCCAGCACAGGCTCTCCAAACTTGGCGCTCCTGCAGCTCTTCACTGCGTCTTTACGCGCGGCGGCCGCGGCTGCAGCGCGGCGCGGCGCGCATGTTCGCTCCTGAGTTCACAACCGAAATGTCCAAAGTGGAGGAAAAGTTGGAGGATCAGCAGAGACGGAGCAGCGGAGCAGCAGCTCCTCCATGCCCGCCGCTCTGAGCCGCCAACAGCAGAGGAGCTTCATTAATGCTTTCCACGGTCACGTGACCGCGACCCACTGGGAGGAGTGGGTTTGTGCTGCGCACGCTCACATGGACGCGCTCAGTTTGCTGAGGTGAGGGCTGCGTGGAGCCGCACGGACGCGGAGAGAGGAGCGGCTGAAGATCGACTTCAGACGTTATCAGAGAGAAGAGCATCTCTGCTGCTTTATTTCTCTTTAAATGTCACAAACAAACGAAAACAAAAATGGTTCATTAAATTAAACTCTGAACTCAAACCACAATAAACAGAAAAAAAACGTGTTTTTATTTCTGTTTCAGTTTTGAACTTTTGAAAAATATATTTTGACCTTTATTATTATTATTATATAATTTAATCTGCTGCTCGTTTATTTATTTCCCTTTTTGGTTTTTGATAACAGTTAAATCATTATAAAATATAATGAAATAGCTCAAGTGGTATTTTGCCTGACTTCCAATTGGAAGGTCATGGGTTTAAATTGTTGGTCCTTAGGAGAGACCCTGTGCGCTACTGCCTACCTGCCTCGGTGTAATTACACCAAAACAAATTCCTAGTATGTCCTGTATGTACCTGGCAAATAAAGCTGATTTAATCTTCAATTATTATTATTTATTTAACATCATAAAAGATAAATCATCAAGTAATCAGTACAGCTTTAAATGTTTTTGACTGATTTTCATTTTATCTTCATGAAGGAGCAGATGGAGGATTAAACAAGAAGAGGAGTGTGTGTGTGTGTGTGTGTGTGTGTGTGTGTGTGTGTGTGTGTGTGTGTGTGTGTGTGATGGGGTCTCTCACATCACAGCACTTTAAAACGTGTGACCTTTGACCTGGAAGCTGCTGAGGTGACGTTAACATTTTCCGTTGTTTCTTTTTTAATTAGGATTATTTTTAATTGATTCAATTAATCAAATTTAATCAGGTGAATAAATCACTTTCTAATTCTGAGATTTATTTTCAGTCTTTTTTAGTTACAAAAAGTTGTTATTTTATATTTACACTATTAAAACAATTGTCTTAAGAAACAAAATTTAAATAGTTTTACTCCTAAAAATAAGAAAAATATTTGTTTGTTCTGATAATGAATTGATTCGTTTTCAGTCTCTTGAACTTTAATATCTAATTTCACCAGAAATAATCAATGAAATTGATTTAATTGATCATAGTTTCCAGAACAAACAACAGAGGTGTTTACACAAACAAAAGCAAATATTTCCTCAGAGCCAATAAAAACAGAGACAGTCTGAGGCCCTCTGATTGGTTCCTCCGTGGCCAATCGTGTGTTTTTTTTAACCCTTCACGTGACTTTACTCTGTCAAAGATAAGATAAGATAAGATAAGATAAGATAAGATAGACTTTAATGATCCCGGAGGAAATTGTTTAAAGTCACGTGGTTTAGAAACAACAAAACAAGGAGTTTTTTTTTTTTTTACTCAGAGCCAGAAAGCAGCAGAAAAGTTAAACCTCAGTTTGGACCAGAACCAGAACCAGAACCCCAGAACCGGCTTAGTGGATGAATGAGCGTAAAGCAGCTCAGTGTTACGTTTCACCAGCATTCATCATTTATCCCTGGAATATTCTCTCTAGGGCAGATGCTGAAAAGCTAGTCCATGCATTTGTTACTTCAAGGCTGGACTATTGTAACTCTTTATTAGCAGGAAGTTCACAAAATGCAATTAAAAGTCTACAGTTGGTCCAAAATGCTGCAGCAAGAGTTCTGATGAAACTTAAAAATAGAGATCATATCTCCCCAATTTTAGCTTCCCTTCATTGGCTCCCTGTCAAACTTAGAATAGATTTCAAGATTCTTCTTAAAATTCTTCTTGTAGGTCAAATAAAATTCTGATAAAAGCATCTTCCTCTAACATGTTCATGACCTGATGAGATTTATATTAAAATGTTTAGGAAACTATTTCTTCTGCTTTAACTTTGTTGTTTTTTATCTGTTATTCATTTGCACATAATTGTACATGTTTTGCTTTTTAATAACATGATTATGAAACATTGAATATTAAAACAGATGTTTCGATCAGTCACTCAACACTTGAGGCCTTTTTTAAACCTTTTCTTTAATGTTTTATTGAACGGAAACGTTTTATTTTTACTTGTAAACCTTTGATGAAGCTCAGCTGCTTTAACTTTAGATGATTTTTCTCTTCCCTGATCTGCGTCTGTATTTCTGAGGATGGTAATCTGACCGCTGCTCTTTTCTCTGATTCTCTCCTCTTACGTTTATATATAATTTAAATCAGTTTTTGTTCCAGCCTAAATTCTAATGTGAGCTTTAAATCTTCCTGGTGCTTCTTTAAATTGAGGCTCCACTCACAGATAGTTAATAGATAAATGCTTAATTCATCATTAATAAGCGTTAATTAAGGAAAACTCAGGTTTCTGACCAAATCCAGATTAAATCTGGATTTTAAAATGTTGAACCAGACGTTCGCTGAGAGAGACGCTGCTGCCGTTCCTGATTAGGCCTCAGGGTTGGGGGCTTTTTAAACTCCTGTTTTTATTTATAGGAGACAGATTAGGGCAGATTGACCAAATCAGTGACTAGTGAGGACAGGTGAGTTGGAGCGTACCCCCCCCCCCCCCCCCCC
>JAVLVB010000799.1:48795-66642 GCA_032876305.1 Orestias chungarensis | reverse complement strand
AGACAGACAGACAGACAGACAGACAGACAGACAGACAGACAGACAGACAGACAGACTGTTCAGTGTTTTATTGCCATATATTCCCTCACAACACACCTGTTGCTTCCACTTTCTATTAGTTTTCTATTATTGCCCTTAACATTTTGAAAAAGTGATATGCATTATAATAGGCTACATCATACATTATGTATGATATTATGTAAATATTTATTATACATGTCATTTTGCCATTCTTAACAATTGAGTTTTAGTAGCCCATTTGATTTAACAGTAATTCCTTGTGTTTGCTATTTTCATATGAAAGCTCTATGGTTATAATTATAAATAATTATACAGTGCCGTAACTACACCTCTGATGTTTATAAGACACCAACCCCTTTTGAAAATCGGGTAAAAATTAAGCAAGTTTGGGCTTCTAAAGATAAAACATGAAGTACTGTATTACAGTATACTATATGAGTGAGTGAGCTGATTGTGGCAAGATGGCCGCCAGTTCGGACGTTAGACTCCATTGGTTGGCAGCGCGGGGTGAGTCCTCTAGCTTTATTAAGGGTATCTATGGTTCGAGGTAGCAATAGATCACGGAAAAGACATACTTCCTGTTACGTCACTTCCGTTGCGGCTAACTTCCGTTGTATTTAATTGTTGTTGTGTTGTGGTTTATTTTGTAGTGTTGTGGCTTTTGATTTAAGGCGCCGTGAGTTTCATTTATTAGTGTTGTGGCTTTTGTTTGCTGTGACACTTCCGGGCCACCTTACTCCATGCATCGTTAGTAGCTTCCAAGTCGTAACATCTGTGGTCTGTATCTCCTCCTTTGGCCAGCTTATTATTCCTACAAGGTATATGATTACTGGTAAGGCTTAGCTGTTTACTGTAGCACAATCTTTTTCTTGCAATTGAGCTGGCTTCTCTGGACTTGTCTTTTTCTTTGTAGGTATTTTGCTCCTTTGCTTGTGGCCTTGTGGTATGCCCGAGCACTGTCCTAAATTTCTGCTTTTGTTCCTTCTGGGAGTGAGACCCCCATATCAAGAATCAAATTCAAATACAGAAGGAAACTGTGAAAGTCCAGTCTAAGCTCAACTTCCAACAGGTCTTATAAGACATAATGGCTTTCGTTGTGCTATAGCCCAATCCTCTGTCAGTCTGAATTACCAAACAGGTGTTTAATCAGAGACGTTTTTTCATACACTCACACATAGTATTCTAAGAGGCTGTATTTGTTAGAGCAATATTCACAGCTTCTCAAGTCCCATTCAAGCATTTGTACAACATTAATTAAATCTTTCAGGCTTTGACAAGGACCTATGACTGAAGAATGTGCGAGGCATCAGAAGAGTTTGGTTTTTATATGCTGAACTGATTGTCTTTCCTATCTTGCCAACAAGGCCAGAGTGTGGTGATGCTAGTGCGACTGACAGATCCATTTCTTAACAAGCATCAAATAGGTTTTGTCAAGCATTGTGTGAACCAGTTGCTGTCTAGTCACCAAGTAGCTTATCTTTTTGACACTCTCCCAATTTCTTCTATATGATTGGAAGTGCTCTTTGTTCTATAAATGGCTTCCACCACAAACCTCCTTTATAATGATTCAGGGAACACAGAAAGAAGAACAGAATTACCTAGCATGGCATGAATCTGAGTAAGAGTGCTTTCCTATAACACAGGGAACAATACTTGTTCTGAGCAGCCTACAACACATGCTTATTAAGGACAAATTTAGAAATTCACATATATTTCCTTAAAATACACTAAAACACTGAAGAACTGTAAGACCACGAAACACAACGTACTGGTCGAATGTCCACACATGACTCCTTAAGTATGTTTCATTGTCTTTCTTAGTATGTTTTTTACCTGTGTTAAACCAACAGGAGCTTTTATGCATTGGATTAAGTGATAAAAGAAGGGAGCATGAAAAATAAAATACCTAAGATACAGAGTTTCTTTCTTGTTCAGCTTCCAGTCATATTTTGTCAAAAGTGTTTTTCCACATCCATTGTACAACATAATGTATTCTATGTTGTTTTGTAAAGTTTTTGAACCTATGTTTGGAGATGTTCAGAATATACATAAAAAGTTTTTACTTTTAAAAAAAAATATGAAAGATTTTGAATTGAGGTCTCTGGTACAGTGCCCTGCAAAAGTATTTGGCCCCTTTGAACTTTTCAACTTTCAGCCACATTTCATGCTTCAAAACGAAAGATATGAAATTGTAATTTTTCGTGAAAAATCAAAAACTAGCGCAACGTAATTCTGAAGTGGAAGAAAATGTATTGAATATTTTAAACTTTTTTAGAAATAAAAAAATGAAAAGTGGTGCGTGCAATATTATTCGGCCCCTTTATTTTAAGGTCAGCAAACTCACCCCAGACGTTCAGTGAGGATCTCTGAGTGATCCAATGTTGACTTATGGTGATTAGTAGAATCCACCTGTGTGTAATCAAGTCTCATATAAATGCACCTGCTCTGTGATTGTCTCAGAGTTCAGTTTAAAGCGCGGAGAGCATCATGAAGACCAAGGAACACACCAGGCAGGTCCGAGATACTATTGTGGAGAAGTTTAAAGCTGGATTTGGATACAAAAAGATTTCCCCAGCTTTAAACATCCCAAGGAGCACTGTGAAAGCGATCATATTGAAATGGAAGGAGTATCAGACCGCTGCAAATCTACCAATACACGCCCGTCCCTCTAAACCTTTAGCTCAAACAAGGAAAGACTGATCAAAGATGCAGCAAAGATGTCACACTGAATGAACTGCAAAGATCTACAGCTGAGGTGGGAGAATCTGTCCATAGGACAACAATCAGTTGGACACTGCACAAATAAGGCCTTTATGGAAGAGTGGCAAGAAGAAAGCCATTTCTTCTTGTTTAAAGTTTGCCACAAGCAACCTGGGAGACACACCAAACATGTGGAAGAAGGTGCTCTGGTCAGATGACACCAAAATATTGCATAACGTTATGTTCGGCTTAAAAGCAACACAGCTCATCACCCTGAACACACCATCCCCACTGTCAAACATGGTGGTGGCAGCATCCCGGCTTTGGCCTGTTTTTTTGCAGCAGGGACAGGGAAGATGGTTCAAATTGATGGGAAGATGAATGGTGCCAAATACAGGACCATTCTGGAAGGAAACCTGTTGCAGTCTGCAAGAGACCTAAGACTGGGGTGAACATTTATCTTCCAACAAGACAATGTCCCAAAACATGAAGCAAAATCTATAATGGAATGTTTCAAAAAGAAACGTATCCAGGTGTTAGAATGGCCAAGTCAAAGTCCAGACCTTAATCGCATCGAGAATCTGTGGAAAGATCTGAAAACTGATGTTCACCAACGCTCTCCATCCAACCTCGCTGAGCTCGAGCTTTTTTGCAAGGAAGAATGGACACAAATTTCAGTCTCTCAGTGGGCAAAACTTTCGGAGACATACCCCATGAGACTTGCAGCTGTAAAAAGGTGGCAAAAGGTGGCGCTACAAAGTATTAACGCAAGGGGGCCCAATGATATTGCACCCTCCACATTCAGTTTTTCATTTCTAAAAAACATTTAAAGTATCCAATAAATTTCATTCCACTTCCCGATTGTGTCCCACTAGTTGTTCATTTTTCACAAAAAATTACAATTTCATATGGTTATGTTAGAAGTGTGAAATGTGGCAGAAGGTTAAAACGTTTAAAGGGGCCGAATACTTTTGCAAGGCACTGTATTTTAATTGTAATTATTGAGAATATACGTTTTATTTTAGGGGCGACAATTATATTTCTATTGCATTTTTTCAATGAGTTAAAGAGCAGGAGTTGTCTCTATCAATTTGAATAATGTCATATAATGTACCAAAAGTATAGCAAATACCTGTGTCCGTCTGTAAAAAATAGTGATGATCAAGTACCAAATCAGACCAAAGTTGTTATTTGAAGAAGAATGTTGTTTTCAGGGAAAAGCACCACATCAATAACATCGTTACCTGTTTGAATTCTATGAATATTGTGACATCTGCTTTGATATTGAGAAATTAAACAGTTACTAGAGTAGTTGTAACAAAGTTTATTGTATGATGTAACACTAGTTGTTTTAAGTCCTTCCTCTCTGTTCTACGTTCATTAATATGCTTTTCTATTTAGTTCCATCAATAAATTATTCAACCAACAACCTTTGTGCCTATCCCAGGATGCATTTGCAAACTGTAATCTAACTTTTTATGTTGCTTCTTTCCAATTTTCATATTTTTAAACTCTAACAACCTGCTTCTTTGGCTTTTGTTCTATGTTATTTTACATATTTTTACACCAAACCACATGGTGTGTCTTCTTCCTAAACAATATAATGCCTGAATATAAAATTGGTCAAACAAATAATGTAGAATTTCTGGGAATCTGCATATAGATGTCCAAATGTTATCAACTTGCATTTTGGATGCTACTGTCATGTGTACCAAGTTAAAGAGTTTCATCGTAGAAAATTGTAATACTGGAAACAAATAACATGTCTAAAATACCACAGAGAGTAGGATGCACAGATGAGAAAGAAGAAATTAGGTGTATATCACAGCTGATGTTGTTATTAGAATATATGTTACTATTATCTCAATTTCAAGATTTTTAAAGATTTTGCAGTCCTTCTGTCTTGTATTATTAATTTAGATTTTCCATGAGGTGATACATAAAAAATTCAGAACCTTACAAAGCTGTTAAATGAAGACCTAACCTTTCTAAGATAGTTAAAGTAGTAATTGCTATCATTTCGGTGTGCTAACTCTACGCAATTTGCTGTGGTTCCTTAGATTGGAAACTTTTTTGAACTGATTTGTTTACAATGTTTTTATGTATGGAATAAAAATATTTAAAATGCCTGGAAACGATGTGTGTTGTAAATGTTGCTATATAAATAAACTAAATCTTAATTCTTTAAACTTTATTCTGGCATGTACTGACTTCACTTTGAGAATCCGACATACCAACCAGCACCGAAAATGCGTTGGTAATTCAAAAGATGCAAATTATGAATTCTTAAGTGCATGAAGAATGTGGCTTGCAAGTAAACGAGGCAGCGGCTGACATATGTGAACACAGATGAACTTAATATGTTTCATTCCCTAATGCAGAGGCCCTGTTGGAGCTTTGAACTGGTGCACTGGCACTTAGAAGTAACTGCAAAAGAGGTACAAAGGTTAGTAATCTGACCAGACCATGATGACTTCATTTACTAGAGGTTGGTTGAGAGGGTGAAGTGGCAACAACTTTGGGGAAAGCTCTTGCCAGCTGACATAAACAGATGAGGTGTTATTCAAAAGGGAAAATACTTGACAGTAATTGGCAACTCACCTTCAGTAAGAAGAGAATGTAAACTTAATAATGACTGACCTAAACTGGTAATTTACATTCCATTTACCAATTCAGTGCCCCATCTGATTATTCCATATTAAATCCATCGTTCCAAGATGTATTCAGCCAGTCAGAGAACGAGTTGCTGAACACATCTTGGAACAGAGTATAGAGAAAATGAGAACGACGTCCCTTACTGAGCAAGGCAGGTAAACAAGAAAGAAGACTGATACATCTTTTTGCAAATGAGAGAAATGAGTTCTGATTGTGTCATAAAGGAAGACACACTTGCAGGACACAGAAAATATGTATCCTCCTACCTGACACAAACAGGAAATGTTTAGACTGAAACATTTTCACGGATTGAGAACAAGGGTTTTGGTTTATACGGCAAATGTTAATATCAATTTTTAACTATACATGAGTACATACATTTAACTGTGACTGGGTGTGTGTGCTTGTAATGCAGCTCTTGTTTGATCTAGTGCCAGAATCTCCACAGAGTTGCAGTTCTATGCAAGTCAACATCAAAGTTATCATAGTTCCCCAGACTTTCCCTTCACTTCTGCTTACACATTGCACTTTGGCAAACTCAAGGCAGAGGCGCTGAATCCAGAGTGTGAAAGTGTTAATTAATATTTTATGAAATTTGTTTCTTTGAATTTTTGTCTGTCTTACTCTAGAGGAATAGGGTTGCATAATATAGCATAGTAATATCCTTTATATCCTTGAAATAGACTCAAAGAAATGCTTAACGAGAAACCAAATGCAATCCTACCAAAATTGCAGCAGATGACTTCTTTGCCAGTGAAAATAATATGTTGTACTGCTCCTTTAATGTCAATGGTTTTACAACACATTTTTCAAATTGCTGCATTTTGTCTGAAATCCTCCATTCAAAATCTAAACTACTACCAGATTATTAATTTGCTGCCATTTTTCTTCAGAACTAGTTAATGGGACTCAATCTAATTTCCCGCTTTCCCGCTGTCGCATCAGGTTTCAGTGCTCGTGCACCGCACTGCAAGTCACACAAAACTTTTGATTATAAACTTTTTAAAACTGATTTGTTTATGATGTATCTATGATTTGAATTGATTTTCTTGTAAAGTGCTTTCATAGACGACTTTGGTTGTAAATTGCTACAATATAAATAAACTGATTCTTGAAACTGATTCTGATTGCTACAAATGAAATGCTACCTAAGTATATTTAGAATAAACTACAGTAGGTTCTGGTCTCAACTAAAAATCCACAGAAGCTGAAACCAAACTAAAGAAACAGATGGATTTCACTTTCTTACTCAGCGCTATGCCCTTCCTGTCTCTCGTTCCACTTCTGATTCAGCAGTAAATGGCACAAGGATGCATTAAAAACCAGGGGAGATTTGGTAAGCCTGCCACATACCCTTAGATATCTTACCTTTTAAGCTCTGAAGCATGATTTGCTTCAAGAAAGAAAAACATTTTATATTTCTGAGATAGGTGTCAAATATATTGACCTGAATAATCACATTTTCTGTTGCTGAAGACTAAATTGTTGGAAAATCAGGATTCGCACATGTTCCACTCCCCCCATAAACAATGTTTTAAAGCTTAAACTAAGGTAAGGACATCAGGTTAAAAGCTAAGAATAAAAGCATAGAGGAAAATTAGATTTAATTAAAGCTGATATCAACATTCTTTTTTTTAAACATAATATAAATAATTTAACGTATTTTATATTAGGGCACTGGCCCTAATTTAAAACAATTGTTTACCATTGTGCATAGCATTTTACTAATTTACTCAAAGTGAACTGTGCAGCGACACAAAGCTAAGTTGAGTGTGCTCCATGGCCCTTAGCTGTGTTCTAAATTTAATCTCTCCCGAAAAGTGCAGCCACAGTGACTCATTATGCAAAGCTTGGGGAGGCATGAATGGGAGGAGAATGTTGTGGAGTGGTAAGATGGCTGAGCACTCATGAGGCTGCCGATCCAAAGCAGCTGTAAAAGGCAGCAACAAGCATGTGAATTGTGCAAGCCCACATACCAATGGGAAGAAATCACTACTATGTGGCAGACAAACAGACAAAAACATACATTTTAATTTTAGCTAAACTAGACCATAAGAAGATGTAAAATGATGTGAAACCAATCAAGCTGAAAGCATTCAGCTTTTGCTTTATGTCAGAAGTACTCGAATGGAAATGTTGGATGAGTTTGTTTTCAAAGATGTCCCTGCTAATGTCTGATGCTGTTTTAAGGTTTTACTGTGGCACATTAAACAACAAAATGATTTTAGTTTTAAAAGCAAACTAAAGACACATCTTTTTTTTACATTTTTCATTTTTTTTGTTTATTGTTTATTTCAATAAAAGCAACTTTTCTGTAATGTACATAATTTAAATCGGCGTATTTATACAGCAACAACTCTAAGCATGTCATCTTAAGGCATTATACAAAAAAAATCAATCTTACATCCATTTAAGCTGATGAATAATGTTTCACCTGTTTGAATAATTATTCAAAGAGGTGAAACACATTTTTTATCAAAAGGAAAGCCATCGGATTGCATGGGGTCATTGACTTGTTGTGTTCACTCCTGGACTAGCATGCAGCAACAGTGGAGAGAAACAATTCCCCTTAACATAGGGTAAAGTTATTTTGATGTTGTTGAGATTATTCAAGTTTATATGTACTTGATTTGCTATATTAAAACTCATACACACTTGTTTTGCTATATGCATTGCTTTAGACTGATAGTGAATTGTGGAATAAGGAATTTTATATTATGAATGCTATATTACTACATTAAGTATCCAGGAGGCCTGTCTTGCAAATAGTATCAACTGACGTTATTCACCTGGTGAAACAACACTAAGCCCCTGAACAGAATAGCATAACCTTACTTTTTATAGGATTTAAACAGTGTGAAATGTCTTAAAATGAATATAATAATCTGTTTTTATAATAATCTGCTTTGCTCTCATAACAACTTGTTTAAATGTATTTCTGCAGGAGTAGTAAAATACGAGATGTTGGGTGTCCTCTTCAAGGACGAGAGAAACAAGTAATTGAAGCTTTAGCCACAACCCTGCATGCAGCAATGACAGGTGGCAGATAAAGATGAGAACGAAATATAGTTTTGAGAAAAGGTCTGTATGGCCAACAACACCCAGAAAGAAAAACATGTTTTGACAAGATTGTGTAACGCCAAGGGAAAATGTCTTGTAACTTGTTCTGCTGAAATCATTGTGGGAGGCAACCATCTAAGTGGATAAAAGGGGGTATCATCCTGCCTTAAGCGAAGACATCCTTGAGACATTTTTTTCCCTTTTTTTGCTACTTTGAGTTGTGAGTGCTGATGTCTCCCAGATCAAGCGATTGATAGATCAAGTGATTGAATACTTTATTTATCCCAAACGGAAATTAATGATCATATCATTGCTCATATCATATATCCTCACCCAGACCTGATCTCAATGGCAACCATTTTTCAGTCTTCCCTGTTTTCCATGTGACCATTTGCATTCCTGACCAGATTCTCTATTTACATTTCTTACTCTGTAAATATTATTTGACTGCTTGTTGATTTCTTTCTAAGAGTTATTGTCTGCATGTGGAGGAAAAGACTAAATTGAACCATTAAAGAACACTGAGGTCACACAGATCCTGCAGAGACTCCCTGTCTCATTTCTGCTGTTCCTCCGAGTCCGTCTTCAGGAAGGAGCTCAATGTCTGAATGGATCGTCAGAAAATCACGCATGTGATGGTTCCCAGGAAACAGAAAGACTCCACTGTCTCAATTGATGGAGTCATGTGAGGCAAAGTTCTTTCTGAAATCCACAAAAATCTTAACTGTCTTTAGAGCATTGAGCGGATGGTCTACTTCCCACCTTTAAGCGGCCTCGTCCCCTATCAGAAATGAGATAAGCGTGGTCTCATCTGTGAACTCCAAAAGCTTGATAGACTGATGACTGGAGGTTCAACAGCTTGGTATATAGGGAGAAGAGCAGAGAAGAAAGAACACAGCCTCCAGGGGAATTGGTGATGATGCTCAGAGAGTGAGAGACATGTTACCACAGCTTCAGGCACTCGTTCCTGTTGTTGTTAAAGGCCAAGCGGAAATCCACAAACAGGATCCTGGCATAGGTTCCTGAGAAGTCCAGGTGCTGAAGGATGTAGGTGGGGCATATTGACAGCATTATCCATAGACCATCCTGTACCCCCTGGCAAACTGCAGGGGGTACAGGATGGGATCATTGATGAGATTCAGGTGTAAAGGAACAAGGTGTTCAAAGGACTTCATACCCACAAAGGTCACGGCAGCGGGTCTAAAGATATTAAGGCCTGTGGTCCTTTGCTTCTTGGGAACAGAGATGACGGTTGATGTCTTGAAGCAGGATGAAACATGACATGTCTTCGTTGAGATGTTGAAAATATCTGAATACTTAAGACAGCTGATCCCCACAGTGTTCCAAGCTGGCTGCCGAGACAGAAACTGGTCCAGCAACTTTCCGGGGGTTCTGTCTCCTGAAGAGCTTATTGCCTAAGCGACTTACAAAGTAGACACAATGTTACACTTATCAATCTGACCATAAGCTATTTAGAATAAAACAGTCAGAGTTAGTGGTGACAGTGAAGAGATAGAGAGAAGTACAAAGAGAGTATTGGGGTACAGAGGTCTGGGTAAGAGTTAGGATAGGAGATGCTTTTTGAAGAATTGGGTCTTCAAGAGTTTCTTGAAGATAGGCAGAGAGATTGCTGTTGTTTTGGCACTTGGTAGGTTATTCCACCATCTTGGAACAACACAAAAAACAGCCTGGATTGTCTTAAACCTGGTGTAGGCACTGCTAGATGATAAGCCATTGATGACCAAAATGACCGAGCTGTGATATAAACTTTTTCAAGAATGTTCATGTAGATAGGAGTTGTGCCCTTAAACTTTGCAAGCTAGCATCATGGACTTGAAATTGATGCGGGCAGCCAGGTGTAACCAGTATAATACAGTATAATAAATTAATAACATAATTTAGGGACCGTGACATAGTCTGATTGGCCCAGTATGGCATGGGGGATGTTGAATAAGAATTCCTTATGATGGTGTAGCAGTGATCCAGAAAGTTCTCCTTTATGGTCGCACATTTAATAAATTGGCCATGTTAAGGGAGTTTCTGGATAAGGTTACCTTTGTTAAAGTGGCAAGCAACGATGACGAAGGAGTCCGGGTTGGTCCAATCCACAGACAGTATCTAGTTGGAAAGCATACGCTGTGCGACCTACACTTTGGCACACAGCCGAATGTAAACCAAGACCATGATGAATGAACCAAACTCACAGAGGGAATAAAAAGGCATGCAAGTTAATAATAAAAGATTTCAGGTAAGGACAACAGTGCTGATGGATCACTGTCACGTCGTTGCACCAACTACTGTTAAGGTAGAAACAGATACCTCCACCTTTAGTTTTGCAGGAAAGTTGCACACCTCTGACAGCTCTGTAGAGCTGGAATTCTGCTAGATACAGCCCAGAGTCTGGTTATTATCCACAGAGCCATGTCTCAGAGAAGCACGAAACTTCAGAAGCCTGAAGGTCTCTGATTTTCCCCAACAGCAGCTGTAGTTCATCAATTTTGTTTGGCAGTGAACGCACACTAGTGTGAAACATTCTGGAAGGCGATGATTGTAGTCTCCGCTGGTGGAGATGCTACGGCCAGCGTTTTGCTGTGTGAGCAAAAGATAGGCACACCTTTGACCAAAATGTCCAGAATTGACAATTTTAGGAGCAGAAATCTCAGGAATAAAGCCTCTGGAGTGGTAGGCCTTAGGTTCATTAGCTCTTCTCTGGTGAAAGTGCTTAGGGTATCATCACAGAAACTAGTTTTAAAGCAAAAATTAAACAAAAACCACACAAACCAAAACACCATCTTGGAGCCATTTTTCAGTGCTGCTGGTTTCACATGTCGCCATTTTTAGGCCAGACAAGATTCATCATTTACATTCCCTGCTCTAGACAATTTTTTGTGGTTTCTCATGAGTTATTGTATACATGTGGGTAAACAGACTAAGTTATAATAAAAAAATAACTTGAGATCTGCAACACATTTTTAGACACACTGCCAGCTTTGCACCCTCTTGTCCTGACTGGAAAAGTATGTGGAAAACTCTTTTTTGCAGTTCATCAATGTCATTTTAAAAAAATGGACTGCCATTTTCCCTTTGGCATTTGGTCAACTTATTTAGTGCTGTAGATTGTAGCTCTGTTGTAAACCTCTTTACAGTTGGTCAGAGAAAATCTAAATCTGAAAAGCTTATAGAATCCTAACAGCTTCGGTCTCAAAAAATGTTAAAAATGTATAAAAATTCTGTTAGAGGTATTTGTGAGTGGCAATGGGCCATGACTGAAGAGGGGTTTGAGAGGAAAGAGACAAACAAAAAGTAAAGAGTAATTTCTAAGAAGACTTGTTTAGAACTTTTCTAATCATTCTGATCATACAACCGTTTACTACTAAAACCGAGCACACCCATTCAAAACCACACAGACATGTATACACTGATAAATATATCAGCAACTTGGGATTGCACATACAACCTGCCAATTGAAAGACAAATACTCATTCTGCCAAAGTCCCCATTTTCAAGATGGTGAAAAGTAAGATATTAATGAAAGCAGGAACTCTTTTAGTAGTATCATTTAAAAGACATAAGATCTGAGATATTTTTCTCTTGGTAAAAACATTAAACCATCTTCAGTCTTTCCTCAAAAATCTATCTATACATCTGTGTTTTCACAGCTTTCGTCCACTCTAATTATTGTGCTCTAACTTTTAAATTCTGTGTGCCAATTTAACAAAAAGTACTTGTTTTTATCTTCCAACTTCATAGATTTGATTAATTTGATGATTTAATTCTGTCTGTCTAGTTGTTAAATATCAGCTTTTCTGTGTTTAACCTATTTAAATTACTTGTTGTTATACTTGACTGCATGAAATGTTTTTCTATAAATCAGGATACTTCAGATTGATGACCAGATAGAATAAGGTCAGTGGCTATCCATGGATTGGAACCTCGATGTCAATTTTCCTTCCACACTTTATTCCAATCCCTGAGGAGAAAATATTAAATCAAAGCTGACAAATGCTAAAAGAAGATGCTCTTGTTAGCTTGGAAACTTGCTGGTGAAGCTGATTTGCTGGAGATGACAATTGCACAATTTTCCTAGTGGTAAGCTTTAGTCTGCTTAGAAAAGGCTTGGAGGTGGGACAACATGAGTGCTTCTGGGCTTTTTGATTTCATCTCTGCTTCAAAACAACGCAGTAAAATATCAGGTCATTAGCAGGACGTTCAATAAATTAACTGCTACTAGGGAGGAGATTTAGCCATTAGATTTAGGTGTGTCGGACCAGAGACACACTTAAAAGCTGCAGGACACTGTCCCTCAAGGACACCCCCCCACCCCCACCCTGATTTAAAATTAGTGTCAGCCATTAATCCAAGAAACAAGCATTAAATGTCTGTAAATTGTGCTGATGTCTGTGCTCTTTCCTTTTTACTTACAAACACAACTGGCTTAGGATAGTTCAGACATTCTTTTTACCATTATTATAAATGAGCCCACTAGTGTTTGTTGAGTTAGATTTGAATAAAGTTTCCATTCTGTAAGACGTCAGCAGTTCAGTCTGTCATCTGCATTGTCTCTGTTCAAATACAGAGATTCAGTCAGTAGGTTTGTTTTATCCTATATTCAAATGTTTACTCAACACTTATTATAGACTGACTATAGTAATACCTGACACTTTGACAAACTGAATGCCTTTAAGTTGGATGGCATAAACTTGGCCAAGTTAAAAAAATCTAGAACACTGGTGTCATTGTTGACCAGGACATTTTCTTGAATGTGTTTGCTTCTTACAGCAGCACTTCTCAAATCAGAAAACAAAAAGAAGCATTTTTCTAATTTCTCCACCCGACCTAATGCATTAGCAACAACCAGAACCTGACTTTAACAGCAAATGAAACTATTACTAGTACTATTACTAACCTCTCACCAGATGCCAAAAAATAAAAATGATTCCAAACATTTTGGTTTAACAGTAGATATTTTTAACTCAAATTCATATAATTTACACTGGATCAAATGATAAAGGGTTTAAATATTATTTACTTTATTTCACCTTATTTACAATAATCAGTAAAGATTAAGCATATTTAAAAATGACCATGAAAAGAAGATGTTTTGAACTTCTAATTAGTTCAAAACATGGTGTTGGATGTTCATGTTGGATTTCTTCAAAGGTCTAAATATAGAATATAATGAGGCTTTCTAATTAAGGCACAGCAGATTTCTTTCTCACACATTCATGTGGTTGGCAGCACCTCTATCCCACATCCATAATCTCAGCAACATCAGGTGGCAAACTTCATTTACACTTTGTTTCTTTAGTAAAAAAACGTTTTTTGTTTTAAAATGACATAGCCACAGAAATATAATCTGTCTATAAATCACCTCAGACAGAAAAAAAATGGGAACTAGTTTCGGTCATAGAACTACCTTCTATGTGTTTGAATCATCAACCAAGCTAGCTCCTCATCATTAAACAAACACAACCAGAAAAGAAATAGCCAATCCAATCATCAGTCCAAATTGGTGCTATGTTCTAAGGAGCAACAAATGTGTGAGGGAAAGAGACAGGCAGTCACAGAAAAGACAGGATTAAACGTATGTCTATAGTTATGCTGCTATAGGCTTAGACTGCTGGAGGACAATCTGACAATCTTCCTTTGTCCAATCTACTTAGTTACCATTATTTCAACCTAGTTAACCTTTTGTTTTCTCTTAGTGTTCTTCTCTCCATAGTAACCACACCTGGTCTGGCGTTCTGTTAGCTGAGACAGCTTCTTGGATGAGAACATGGGCTGAGATGCTTCCAGTTCTACAACTGCTGCTATAAACTCTATTATTTCAGTATCCTGTGCTTCTAATTTAGTTTTCTGTCTTTTCAAACCCCCAGTCGGCCGTGGCAGATGGCTCCTTCTACTGAGCCTGGTTCTGTCTTCTCTACCTCTTCCTAACTATAAACTTTATCAAACTGGAAGGTTTTAAGCCTAGATTTGAAACTAGACAGGGTGTCTGCCTCACGGACTAAAGCTGGAAGCTGGTTCCACAGAGGAGGAGCATGATAACTAAAAGATCTGCCTCCCATTGTGCTTTTAGAGATTCTAGGAACCACCAGTAAACCTGCAGTCTGAGAGCGAAGTGCTCTGTTAGGGACATAAGGAGTAATCAGATCTCTGATATATGATGGAGCTTTATTAGGGAGGGCTTTTTATGTCAAAAGAAGAATCTTAAAATCTATTCTAAGTTTGACAGGGAGTCAATGAAGGGAAGCAAAAATTGGGGAGATATGATCTCTCTTTTTAAGTTTCATCAGAACTCTTGCTGCAGCATTTTGGACCAAATGTACACTTTTAATTGCATTTTGTGAACTTCCTGCTAATAAAGAGTTACAATAGTCCAGCCTTGAAGTAAGAAATGCATGGACTAGTTTTTTAGCATCTGTCCAAGAGAGAATATTTCTAATTTTTGCTATATTCCTAAGGTTAAAGAAGGATATCTTACAGACCTGTTTTATATGGGACTTGAAAGATATTTCCTGATCAAAAATAACACCAAGGTTCTTTACATTGTTACCAGATGCCAACCTAATTCTATCCAGGTCAAGTGGCTGACTAAGCAATTTCTTTAGTAGAGGTTCTGGTCCAAAGATAACAACTTCTGTCTTTTCAGAGTTCAAGAGCAGAAAGTTTAAAGTTATCCACATTTTTATGTTATCTCAGCATGCCTGTAATCTACAAAACTGACTGGATTCATCAGGATTTATAGATAAATACAGTTGTGTATCATCAGCATAACAGTGGAAATTAACACCATGCTGTCTGATGATTTTACCAATAGGGAGCATGTTTATAGTAAATCGAATTGGGCCAAGTACATAACCCTGTGGTACTCCACAAGTAACCTTACAATGCAGAGAAGATTTGTCATTTAGATGAACAAACTGGGATCTATCAGACAAATACGATTTAAACCAGCCTAGTGCTGTTCCCTTGATCCCCACAGTGTGTTCGAGCCTTTCAATGAGGATATTGTGATTGACTGTGTCAAAAGCAGCACTGAGATCTAACAGAACTAGAATAGACACAATGAGAGGTTTAGTTTATTTACACTGAACAATTTAGGGACTCACCAAGGAACCGGAAGGTTCTCCGCACCAATGGATTTAGGTAACAGCAGTCACCGGTAGCCACCGTCTTCTCTGAGAGGTCAAATTCTTTGGATGTGTACTGAACCAGGAACAGCACAGTCTCAGTGATTGTGATCTAATGGGAGAAAGGCCTGTGATCAATCGCAGTCCAAGTATTTTCTCACATTGTGTAACACCAATTTGAACTCATAAGGCTCTGGGGTCCCATCTGCACAGCCACAGCTGTTTTGAAATTTTTTGCAACCTCAATTAAATACGTAGATAGAAATGCAGCAACAATGACGGCAAAAGAGAAAGAAATAATACTTTCTATAAGGATGGTATTGGACATTACAACTATAACTTTATAACACACACTGCACGTATAGATGTAGTCTGTAGCGAGTCATCAAACATGAGCTTCGCCAAGTAAATAAGTGATTTTTTACATTCAAAGTACTTTCCAAGCAAAAAATGGTTGGCCCTGAAATCAAAACCTAATTAAAAAAAATTGAGAAAGTGATTTAATTAAACATGATATAAAAAATAAAAACAATATTATGCATCTGTTTGTTGAAATATATTGCTATAAATCCCCTCCAGCAATATCTGGTACATGGGGCAATATTTGTTTGGGGGACCTGAAGCCGTTCTGTTTGTTTCTTTTTAAACCCTCTAAAGTTAACAGAGCTGTCTGTCAAAATCGTTTTATAATAGTCGTGACAAGAACAAACACATATTTGTCCTTTTCTTCACCCCAACCTTCTTAGTTTGCAGACATTTCTCAAATAATAAAATCCGTTTTCAAACTACTTTTTTGTCAATCCTTGGATCTTCCATAATGGCTCTAAAATGGTTACATACATACAATGAAAACAAATTTCCAAGATTAGATAAGTTGAAAGTTTTCATTTTACATAGGTGTTTTTAATGTTGAGGCTCTAAACAAATGGTTTATAGCTGAGCTGAAGGCAAATATGTCCCTTTGGATTGTGAAGTTTGCAGACCTCCGGCCTGTTGCCACCCCATGAAGAAATAAATGTGTTTATTTTTAATGGATTTATGAAGTATTTTACATTTCTGGGATCAGAATTTTTAGTTTTTATTATTTATTAGCAAAACAAGAGGGTGGGTAATAGCAAGGTTAATAATGGTAGAATTACAAGAAGACTTGTTAAGAAGCATTGCAAAAAAAGGCCTCGTTTTTCTTTAGGGAATATGATAACATATGTCATAACAGCAGTGTACTTTAGTTGAAACCTCAAACTACACTAAAAAAAGTTATTCTGTCAAAATTTTACTCAAGGTAAAGTACTGAAGTACTGTCTTTTAAAGTGGATTTAGTTTAAATAAAAGCAGCAGAGCAGGTAACACATGAACAAGGTTCAACTATTTCCAAATCCATCCCGGGTAAGTTGATTGTCGTTTGCCAGGAACATGACAACAACAGTAAGCACAGCATCATACATGAACAAGATATAACCTTACACACACACGCTTTGTCTGTCAAAGCGACAGTAGGTTGTTGCCCAGGCATCAGCCATTGATGGAGTTGGGGCTTTTAGGCTTGTAATTGGTTATCTGATTGAGCCCTTTCCAGACAGACACAGAGTTGCAGCTTCTCAGAGTACTTGCACATGTTTTTCAGCCTTCTTAACTGCCTTGCTAAACTTGTACTTTGCGTCTACGTATATGTTTTTGTCCCCACTTAAAAGACTTTTCCTTCTCCAACCGTAACCTTCTGAGTTTAGCTGTGAATCAGGGTTTTTCATTGTTGTGGCTCACTCTCGTGTATGATGGTAAAAAGCAGTCCCAGAATTTGATGTAGGACATCATGGCCTCTGTATACTCATCCACCCTAGAAGCAGACAGTATTACTGAAGATATGACGACTCCTCTGAATACACTAATGCTGTGTTCAGACCGAACGTGTTTGGGTGTCTGGTTTTCTGCAATGCCAGAAAAATTCAATCAAGGATTCAAGGATTCAAGGATTCTTTATTGTCATTTCAACAAACATGATGGTACATGAAGTGGAACGAAATTATGTACTCACGGTACTATTCCACCCAAGAGCTAATATTAAAATAGATAAAATAAGTAAAAAAATAAAATAAAATTAAAATAAATAAAATCGAAGTAAAGTAAGTAAAATAAATAAAATAGGAATATACGGTATTGCTGTATTAAAGTGCTGGTATTGTAGTCCGTGCAGTGGTTTGTTCAGGATGAGTTCAAGAGTCTAACAGCTTCAGGAATGAAGCTGTTTCTGAGACGGGTTGTTCTACACTTGATGCTCCGC
>JAVLVB010000799.1:37171-48695 GCA_032876305.1 Orestias chungarensis | reverse complement strand
TTGCTCTGATGTTATTATCTAGGTTTTTAGTGACCAAACTGTCCTTAAACCTACAAAGTTCAGTCCGTCCATAACTCATACGCATAAGGCGCATAAGTTTGGGCTCGGAACCGACGTAAAAACTACGTAACTCAGGGTGTTCACTAGGAGCGTGAGAAGCCGCTGCACTACTGTGCGCCGCCATCTTGTTTTCCGCCATTAGGGAACTCCATAGTCCATAGTCATTCAGTGACAGTTGTAGACAATTATCTATCATAGTTTAAAATTTCACCACCATCAAAAAGAGAAAAAAAAGGGAGCACAGATTCTTATCTGATCATTAGGTTAAACTAAGCTTTGTGGGACTATAACACAGGTTGGAATTGGAAACTGACTGTCTGGGTCCACCTGCAGAAAAAAGAGCAGGATAAGATTCTAGCGTATGATGCTAGCCTGATTATATCCAAGAAAAATTGTATAGATGTTTGTCAGAAAAATGGTAAATATGTTTAAATTAATTTTAAATCTCTAGTCTTGTTACATTGAAAGGATTTCCAGCGTTTGTCCTGATTTTTCACTGTTCTGTAATACTGAGCATGTTCCTGGTTCCATTCTGTATTTGTCGACTAAACATCACTGGGGGCTGTGCTGCAGGTGTAGATCTAAAAATAACAGCAGCCATTATTCAACAACCACACCTCCTCTGATATAGTATATGTTAGAGGACTATTACAGCAATCACTTACTACATGCTTCCATTGAAAACAGGTAATTGTCAAATGAAACATCTTAGTTATGGCAAAGAAAACATGTTTATTTATTTCACAATAGCTAATTCCATAACCCAACAGCTCAACCAAAAAGAACACAACTATTTTTGATAAATTGCAGTTTTATAGGTTTCTCAAACAATTATCTGTTTCACCCAGCCAGTCCCAGACCTAACCTTTAACAGTATAACAGTATCTCAATTTCAAAACTTCAAAGTTACTATGACTCGGAAGCGACCCTGGCCATGGCACTTAATCCCAAGTTGCCAACCAATCTATGCCTTGGTGGTGGCTGTGACTTTATTGTAAAGCACTCTGAATGAAGAGTAAGATTACAGGAGCTCAATAAATTAAGTCAATTTTCTAAACTGCTAAAAAACACATGAAAAGTAATAAATACTAAAGAGGAAAAATTATCGGATGTTCAGAAGAGTAAAAGACCAACTATGAGGTTTATTTTACTTTTAATAAGCTTCCTTCCAATAAATGTTCCTCAGAACAGAACTTCATACCAAGATAAATCAAGTCTTATTTAGAGCAATCTGCAAACCAGACTGAAGTAGATGTTGAGGATCCTTTACAAGTCAATAGATTATATAGATGGATTATGTTCTATCTCAGTCAAGAACTCTTCTGGTTCCACAAGTTTGTGCTCAACCACATCAAGAAATGCTGCAGCCCCCTTCCCCTCCCCCTTACACTTTTCTTTGCCTAGAAGTCAGGTGAAGAGATAGCTGGAGAGACTGAACCGGAACAAAGCTGCAGGTCCAGATGGTGTCATTGCCAGAGTCCTAGAGGCCTGTGCAGAACACCTCTGTGGGATTCTGCAACACCTCTTCAACTTTAAAAGAAAGTTCCTCTGTTATGAAAGACATCCTGTCTGGTTCCAGTACCAAAGAAATCTTACCCATCAGCCATCAACAACTAAAGACCGGTTGCCATAATATCCCTTTGTAAGCAAACCAGCACATACCAGGACCCCCTGAGTTGGAGTTGAAGATGCCATCAAAGATCTGCTTCAACAATCCCACTGTCACCTGGACTAAGCAGGCAGCTCCGTGAGGATCATGTTCTTTGATTTATCCAGTGTATTTAACACAATTCGGCCTGATCTGCTTCATTCATGCCAACGATTTGACAAAATATCTTTTTTCTATTTTGCTGCTGTTACACATTTAATTTTATATTAAATGTTAAAAAATTGAGTTATATGTATGCTAACCAGAATGCTTCAGTTGGATATCAAACAGCTCATAACTACTGTAAACCTCCAGCTCTCTCTCTTTTGCAAGACAAGGTCTAGGAAAGATATATGATTTAGTTCCTGTGTTAAGATGTACTCTTATCATTTATATCTACCCCTTAACTATAACATGTTGTTGACATCCTCTCAGGAAGAGAATAAGTACTGTTTTCTGTGGAAGAACGGGGATACTCTTCGCCATTGTTAGAGGTATTTAAACAAATTGTTTCTCTGCTTAATTTTGATTATGAAAACTGAAATTTTAAATGGAAATAAATCAGTGATAACTTACTTTTGGTTATATGCCACCAGAATCAATGAACTTGGTTTTACAATATAACACTGCTTAGCCAATTAGTGAATTCTAAATGAAAGCACTTGAAAGGTTCTGAGCTCCAGGGAGAAAGACTTTAGAGCTGATGAGCTCCAGGTTCCTAGATTGAGTTAGGAGGCCAGCAGCAGCATTCTGGATCAGCTGCTTCTGTCTGATTAACATTTTAGGAAGACTTGTGATGATGCAGTAATAGAAGAGAACAAAGTGCTGAGTTTCTTATGGTCTTGCAGAGACATTTGTCCTTTAATCCTTTAAATATTCTTCACATGATAGAAGGCCGACTTTGTGATTGTCTTCATGTGTCACTGGAGGTTTGGGTTTGAATCTGAATTTGAACTTTCACAGCTGAAACTGTGCTGGCTTGTTTCTCTTTAGGTGCAAAACTAATTACTTTAGTTTTGTTTCTATTCAGTTGACTAAAGATCATCACTGTGCAACTGTTGAAACATAGTTTCAACAGTTGCACAGTTTTGGTTTTGGTTCTGCTGGATGTTAGTTCCTGTTAAAGGGGAGTTTTTTTAACCACCATAGCTACAAGCATGCCCAGTATTTTTAAGTGTTAAGTCAAATCTTTGCAGTTTTACTTTTTAGATTTTGCAGTGAATGTTGGGTCAAGTTTCCCACCATCTTGTTCAGCCCCAGACCAATGCTTTCCTTTACTCTGGAGGGCAACTGAGGTTCAGTCATAAACGGCTTGCAGGAAGTAGGTTCGACTTCATCTGTGTCCTGTCACCCGGCCCGGACTGGCCATAGGGAGAGCGGCCTAATATTGGCCTGCAGGCCTGCGTCTCTCTTAAAAAAAAAAAAAAAAAGACTACCTGCAGCACGACTATCAGATAGACAGACCAGCGCTGGGACAAGCCATTTAGAAAGACGATTGGTTTATTTCGATTAAGACCCGCCCCAAACATCCGTATCAACCACACAGGTGTGGAGGAAGGGGCGTGGCATATGTCTGGTGACATCAGCTCGTGCAATCAGCGAGCCGTGCAAGAAGTGAGGAGAAGCGACTTGGGACTAAAACAGAAAGGTGCTGGAGGAAGACGCGGCCAAATGCAGAAAAGTTACCAATTTATTTATTCAGTCCCCCGGTGCCATTAAAATAAAGATGCAAGTAAGTTATAAAAACAAAACAAAATGCACACACAGAAGGTTGGTACAAATATTATTTTATATTATGGTTAAATATATATTTTTTGAATTTTAATAATATTTTTGTACCAACATTGTTGTTTAAAATTTTTACTGAGACCCCTAAAGTAACTTGAGGCTGCACACATTCAGTCTACAGAGTAAATATGGAGCCTATATAGGTTTAGCATTGAAATTAAGATCAGGACTGGGAAGTTAAAATCACTGATTTACACGCCACCTTATTATTATTATTTACTTTTTAAATTATTTATTTGTCCAGCTAATTGGATATAATTTTATCATTATCATGTATATGAGTACAAGGCCAAATATATATGAATGAAATACAGTTTATGGAAAAACTGTAAGCATGTGTTTGCTATTAAAGGTGGTGATGGTGATGACACCAGTCCTGCTGGTACTTCAGGAGAAGTCGAGCGTTTGGGAAAAATTACCAAACCATTTCTACAGTAGAGCAACAACAAATGAACACCATCAGACTCTAGCATAGACATAAATGGCTCTAGACTTTAATAATAGCTTTCTTGGTGTTATAGTGTTTTTCTATTAAGTGATTATGTTGTTAAATATTTCTGTCTGTTGGTGATCTGCTTTTATGTATCCCAGATCAAACATGAACATTTGTGTATTCCAACCTTGGATTTACTGTAGGTTTGGTTCATTAGTATTCCCTGATAATGAGCCACTGAGGCAGTAGATTTTTTACATGATTTGACAGTAAAGCTCTAACTTAGACACTTATCATTGTGTAAAATCTTTATTATCTTAGTACTATTGCATTAACAGGAGTAAAGTTACTGTATATTACAACCTCAGAAGTTACAGTAGGTCTAATTGGTGGCCTTTTATTTGGATTGTGCTATAAGTGTGTGTGCACGGGCCAAATGCGTTTTGCTTGTGCTCATGCATTTAGGTGTGGGAATGTATGTGTGGGAACATAGATGCGTGGCAAGCCCAGGGTGGCCTGGTTACATGACTGACTCCTGGCCTGAAAAAATCTCCCAGTCTGGCCCTGCCTGTCACATATCGATATCTACTTAACCCCAAGTTGCCTACCGATCTGCATGCTCGTGTATTAATATGTGTTTATTTGTGAATGCAAAATGATGAATGGGGCTTTAATTTAGAATAGAATAGAATAGAATAGAATAGAATACAATGCCCTTTATTGTCATTATACACATTGTACAATGAGATTGGAGGACCACTACTCACAGTGCTGTGCAAGAAAATATCTCTAAAATATATATATGCAGAAATAAACAGAAATGAACAATGTGCAAAAAATAAAGAATGTATCAGAATATGAATTATATACAGAAAATAACACTCTCTAGATAATTAGATAGTGGTGGTGGTATTGCAATTGTAAATAAATATTGTATTGCACAGAGATGAGGGTATTCCACAGTTAGAGTCCAGTTAAGTTCAGGGTGGTGACTGCTTTGGCAAAGAAGCTGTTTTTGAGTCTATTTGTTCTGGCATTGATGCACCTGTAGCGCCTGCCAGAGGGCCAAGCCAGGCTGTGAACTGTCCTTGATGATGTTTCTCGCTCTGCTGATGCAGTGGGAGATGTAGATGTCAGTCAGGGTGGGGAGTGGGCAGCCAATGATTCTGTTGCGCTTTGACTACCCTCTGAAGCCTCAGCCTGTCTGCCTCAGTGCAGCTGCCGTACAATACTGTCAGCCGACTCTCAATGGATGTGCGGTAAAAGTTCAGCAGCAGGTTAGTGTCCAGGTTGTTCTTCCTGAGGACCCTCAGGAAGTGAAGTCGCCACTGAGCTCTCATGATAACAGCTGTTCTCCAACCAAGAGACATCAGCAGAGATGAGGACACCATGGAACCTGAAGGTGTGGACCCTCTCCACTCGATCGCCGTTGATGTAGAGAGGGGCTGGGTCTGTCCTGTTTTTCCTGAAGTCAACGATTATCTCTTTTGTTTTCCTGGTGTTCAGTGCAAGGTTGTTCTGTGAATACCAGACTGTCAACTTCAGGACCTCCTCTCTATTAGCTGCCTTCGCTCCGCCTGAGATGAGTCCGACAACGGTGGTGTCATCAGCAAACGATGAGGTTGTTGTCGGGGGCCAGGCTGAAGTTGTGGGTGTAGAGGCAGTACAGGAGAGGGCTCAGCACACAGCCCTGTGGGGAGCAAGTGTTCAGTGTGCGGGAGATGGGGCCCAAGTCTCACAGTCTGGGGACGGTTGGTTAGGAAGTTTTTTATCCAGGAACATTTGAGAGTGGGGAGGCCCAGGGTGCGCAGTTTGGAAATTAATATGTCTGGGATGATTGTGTTAAACGCTGAGCTTTAATCCATGAAAAGCATGAGTGTGTAGCTCTGCTGCTGCTCCAAATGGCTCAGCACAAAGTGGAGAGCTACTGGAATGGCGTCTTTCATGGATTACCGGTGTGAGGGCCACCGGGCAGTAATCATTCAGGCTGGTGATTGGTGACTTCTTTGGCACGGGGATGATTGTGCTTGTCTTCAGGCAGGGAGGGATGACTGCTTGGGCCAGGGAAAGGTTGAAAATCCTGGTGACAATCTTGGGGTTCACTACCAAAAGAACCCTCCGTACCTCATGCTCCTGCACAGTGAACGGGCTTGAGCTGGGATTTGGTGGGGTTGGCAGGGCCGGAGAAGATTGATGCTCCTGGGGTGTCTTGAAGCGAGCAAAGAAACAACTCAGTTCCTCCACTAATGACACGCTCAGGTCTCCTGCTGACACATCACAGCCTCTGAAGTTTGTGATTGTCTAGATTCCCTGTCACACATCCCATGTGTCGTTGCCTGTAATCCGACTTGCCGGTTTCCACTCCTCTCTTCAGGTCCGCTTGAGCAGCACTGTACCAAGCCCTGTCGCCTGACCTTAGATAGCGTTGCATCTTTTAAGGAGTGAACGTACCTGGCTGTTCATCAAGGGTTTCTGATTAGGGAAAACCCAAATGTTTTTGCTGACAGTCACATTCATGATACAGAACCTGATGTAATCCAGTACCGTCCCCGTTAATGTTTCCAGGTACAAGTGTTCAAAAAAGTCCCAGTGTGTTTGTGTGAAGCAGTCCTGTAGGTCGGAGAGCGCGTTTCCAGGCCAGGTTGTGATGGTTTTAACAGTAGGCCTGGTTCTCCTTCTGAGGGGGGTGTATGCTGGGGTGAGCAGCAGGGAGAGATAGTCTGACTGGCCGAGGTGGGGGAGTGGTTTAGCTCTGTAAGAGTGCTTGATGTTAGAGTAAACATGGTCAAGTGTGTTTTTCCTTTCAGTAGAACACTTGACATGTTGGTGTAATTTTGGAAGTACAGTCTTAAGGTTGGCCTTGTTAAAGTCTCCTGCAATAATATGAACACCATCGGGTTGTGCCCGCTGCTGTTCATGAATGATATTCAGCAGACCAGAGAGCGCTATGCTAACATCAGCATCGGGTGGTATATATGTGTGTCTATGATAGTCCCGTTGTTACACCAGTAATCATGCACATAAATACAGAGAACCCCTCCCCTGTTCCTACTGGAGCTCTTCGCTTGGTCCCAGCATAACATAGTGCGGCCTGCTAGCTTCTCGCTAGCATCGGGGATCTGCGGGTGAAGCCAGGTTTCAGTGATGATCATAACACAGCAGTTGCAAACATAGCGATTCCCAGCCAGCTGTACCTGTAGGTAGTACATTCTATTCACCATGGATCTGACGTTGGCGAGATACAGGCTCGGGAGAGCTTGAAACCTATTTTAAAAAAATGTTTAGGATTTACCCTAATAACAATTTTCATGTGGAGACAATCAGTTGAAAGCTTTCCAGTTTCTCCTTCCATTTCCTTGGCTTCTTTTTTATGGGCGACCCAAAAAGATTCTGTTTTTCATGTCCATCTTTTGAGTATTGGCTCTCAAAGAATCATTATTTATCTCCATTTGTATGTGGATGACTACCAGATTTATTTAAGGATTTCCAAAAACTAAATTATTTCAACACAACTATTTGAGACTGTAAACCATGCTTTTACTTGAGGAACAGTGTTTGTGCATAGTGAAATTCCGGGTCACATGTCAAAAGTCTTTGAGTGTGAGCCAGATTTGAACATGTACAGTAAAGATTCTTTGGGGATAACTGCATTTCTCGGCACATTTTAAACCATATGCAGTCGCACAAATTTCTAACACTACAAAGTGGCTTTTTATGAAATGTAAACCACCCAAACATCACAAAGGTCTAAAAAATACTACTTGAAATTCAAATGACTTGGAGCTGAATAGTACATGGACTTTTAACACATTTTAAACATCCATCCAGCCAGCCATTATCTAACATTATCCTCGTAGGGTTGCAGAGGTCTGCTGCTGCCTATCTCCAGCCTACAATGGGCAAGATGCGGGGGTACAACCAGGACAGGTCGCCAGTCCATCGCAGCGCCATTTTAAACATAACCCATGTGAATTAGTAATCAGATGATAAAACTTTGTGTTAGATGTGCAGAAAAGATAAAATGTCTCTCCTATGTTGCTAATCTTGATTATTTTTAATACTTATATTTGTTACATATATTACAATTAAAAAAACAAAGAAAAATCTTGATAGCACATCTAAGACCAAATGAAGCCAAAATTAAAAGGGTGATATTATTACCATGCCTGTATTCAACAGCAGTCAAGTCAACAGCCAAACCCGCTGAGCATGAAAATCCTTAATAGTCACAAGTATTCATATTGTCTGTGACTGTGAAAGCGGACTAGTTGAAAAGTTAACATTGTGGTCTGAGCGCTTTTCTTCATCAAATATCTGCACAGAATTCTTGCCTAACACCCAACAGTGGACAGAATCGTCTGAGAAATAGTGGTAGACGTCTTCACACTAACAAGGTGAAACAACTTCTTTCACGACTACGTCAGTGAGCCGATTTCCACCCTTTGAATAAAGTATGGGAGAGCCTCTAAGCGGACAGTCCATTTGGTTGTCCAGCCATGGTCAGAGTACGAACAGTTAAACTTCCACTCACTTCATTCTGCTGTTGTTGCATTTTATCATCCAATTAACAGACAGACAAAAACATGTGTCTCTGCTCTGGCTTTTATGTTTGGACCTCGGGAAGTTCTGTTAACTCTTATCAACTCCTCTCGGAAAATAAAATAGCTGATCAAATTCTGATGCTTTCATCATATGCTAATAAAGAGTAATTAAAATCCTCTGCTTATATCAGATAAAAAATTTTCTATTCTAAAAGTTACAGTGATACTTCCTAGGCAAACATAAGGACAAATGTTCTCTACCATTGTTTGGCACAGTCTTACACTCCCTGTCTGTAAAAGGTTTACAATGCAATCCAATCAGGCTTTGTTGAAGCTGCTTATTAGAAGTTACACTACACTCCTAACCAACACTGAGTTCAATCAGTATAGGCTGCTATGCATTCATATTCCGGCTTAGCTTTGTAAAAACAGGTTTTAGAAACAAAATTAAGTTAAAGTTAAAACCTTTATTTTAAAGTTGTATTTATTATGTAAATTCCAATAGAAACTATTAAGAATGAAAGGAAAAGCATTACAGCTAGTGTAAAAAATAAATGGTATTTTATTGCATGAGTCAATTTTCAATTATTATATCAGACATTCTTATATTATAATGCTATTTACAAAAACAGGTTATGTTTATAAAATAAAGAAGAGGGAGATTTTTTTTATTCGTGTTCATATTTAAACACACCCACCAAAATGCTTAGAATCAGTCTTTGAGAATGGTGAGATATGGCTCTGGTCCAAGGCAAGTCTTCAGACATGGCTTAGCAGCACTCAGAGCCAAAGACCATTTGTCCCACTTTCTCATCAGCTTTAACACGAGCTGACAGTGTCACAGTGACAATGTGTTACTTGTTTAGTCTCCAACTACATCCCTGTGTTCTCTGCTTTCGGTTTACATATTTCTCACTGTGGAACTGTTCCCTGCAGGCTTCGGCAGAATGCTGTGTCCTTTATGGCTTATTGGCTCAACTGCTCTTCCGATGATGCTGAACTTGTGCACTCTTCGCTTCCTCCATCCTTCACTCTCAAACTATCATTTATTTAATTTCATACACAATCTATGCCAAGATGCTCCTCCGTCATCATCAGCAATGCATGGGTAGACAAGGTTTAGCAGGTCATTTAGCCTTCCTCCAGGCCCTGTCATTTTCACCCTAATCAGGTTTGTAGACACAACAGATATTAGATGGAAAAACACTGGCTGCCATGTTAACAGAAATTGTTTCACAAGGAGACCCCTGAGACAAGATGGAAGGCCATAGCATTTCCCCTCCACTGCAGACAATTCAACGAACCATCAATCTGTATTTTGTCCATTGTGGTTTCTAAAATAATCATGTCATGCAACTGAAAGGAGTTTGAGTTTCAAGCTGCCTGGGATTGGTTAGCAGTAAACACGAGGAGAAAACCAGAACTGTGAACAAGACACGGGAGGAGATTTCTGTGTGGAGTCACACTGAAGAAAGAACACAAAGAAGTAAGAGTAAACGTTTTACAGGTTTACAAGTAAAATTTTCTGTGTTGAGGCTCCATGTGCAAGTCCCTTATTCCAACTCTAGTGCAAACAACAGCAACAGTTATTCCTGACATCCACGAGGAATGTGGTAAATGTGGCCTGTAAACTCAACTGGAGACTCATTTTTACTGAAAACCTTATTACAGAGTCCTGACAAGATACAAGCCTTTGTATTACCTGTCTGTCTGAGCTTTGGGTTGGTTTCACAAAAGCATAGCCAGAAATGTATTAGCGTACTGGACAGGAAAGCTCCAAATATACATATTTGACATATATAAATTTTATTTCTTTAACCAGAGGACCTATGTTAACTTTGAATGCCCAACGAGATAAACACCTCTGGATTTTGTGTTTCAGCTCTCTGTTCTTCAATCTACAATCAATTCTGGCAGATGCCTGACAGTAACTTGCTCGTTTCTGGTTCTGCTGGAGGTTTCTTCCTGTTAAAGGGGAGTTTTTCCTCTCCACTGTCGCTACATGCATGCTCAGTATGAGGGATTTCTGTAAAATTAATGACCCAAGACAACCTATTATCTACTGTAATGCTCGTCTAGGAGGAACACATGCTGCAAGTCAATTAGTCATTGCCGGGTTTCTTTAGATAAAGAACTTTTTAAACTGATTGGCATAACAAACCAAATGTGACGCACTGTTTGGTAACTAGGATAAATACATTATTGATTTGGACAATGACTCGATGGATCTGCTGGGGTTGCTTAGATTGGAAACTTTTTCAAATTGATTTGTTTATGATGTATCTATGATTTTAATTGATTTTCTTGTAAAGTGCCTTGAGACGAAATCTGTTGTAAATTGGTGCTAAATAAATAAACTGATTCTTGATTCTTCTCAAAACTTGATCACCAGCTAATTGGCTTTCTGTTCAAAAGTAAGAAGTGAGGAGAAAATACATTAATAGCTCATCCGGGAAAGTAAAGGCTAAAGAAATGTAATTATAAAAAGTGATTTATTGATTAATCCTAAAAATAATTGACAGATTCATTGATTATGAGAAAAATCACTAGCTTCAGTCCTAAATCGAATACAACTGTAATATACGTGTATATATTGAGTAAGCTCGCAGTCAAAATGGTGTGGGCAAAACTCTAACATTCATATTCGTATTTATATGTCAATCTAGTTTTTGTACCCAAACTTCTGGTGAAATATTCGTGAATCTGAGAGCATGAATCTAAAAGCTATGAATGCAAAGTCTTATAAATACAACTCTAATTTCTACCAACTCTTCCTTTCTAATGACACAGATTCAACTTTGTGAGTACGAGTAAAAAATTGTTACAATAACGCCACAGGGCGGGGTAATAGATCTGCATGAGGATTATGTTAGTATAAACGAATCAACTCCCTCTAATTATTCCAACTTTCACATTCCTCGAAGTACTGGGAGAGGTGGAGGAGTAGGAAGCATTTTCCAATCAGGTTTATTAATTAATCCCAGGCCAACTAATAGTTATAGTTCTTTTGAACATTTAACCCTTAGCCTTCCTCATCCAACCTCTAAAAGAATT
>JAVLVB010000799.1:17509-30155 GCA_032876305.1 Orestias chungarensis | reverse complement strand
GGCGTTTATTGTTTCCCTGCTTGTTGTCATTTTAGTTCCGCCTCCGCGCCCTTTGTTTACGTCTCGCGTTGTTCCGTTGCCTGTTTGTCGATTGTTCCCGGTGTTATTCCTTTCGTGTTCTGTTATATTCAACCCCTCAATAAATTACTTATCACTCTACTCCACCTCTGCTCGAGTCATTAAAACCCAGCCTGACACATCTGACTAAAGCAGCTTGTTCTACCTGTTTTTTGTGTCCCCAAAATGGCTGCTGACAAAGTCTAAATGAGACTTCTCATGGTTTTCAATGGCTTTCTTCTTGCCACTTTAATAAAGACCACATTTGTTTACAACTAATAGTTGTCCTGTGGACAGATTGCCGCACCTAAGCAATGCATCTCTTCATTTCATCAGTCATATTGCTTCTCTTTCTTCTACTTCTCTTAGCAATAACAGAAAGTTACCAATAGAGAAATCAGAAAAATAGTAACTGTACAATCATTGTACTCTTATTGTACATCTTTGATATTACGTGCTGTAAACTAATACTTACTTTCTGGATACCTTCTACAGATCAAAGTCTGTACTTTCACCTATTTGCATGTCTAAATTATCTGTTATATAAGAAAGATCCCACTTTTTTGTGTTTCTACTTCAGCTACTACACTGACCCCATTTATACTGCTGGATCACTAAGGTCTAACTGTGTCCTGTGCATCATTTCTCTTATTTTCCAGATACAAGGGGATGGGGACTAGAAGACAAATCAGTCTCAAGTCAGTTGCTACATGTTGACAGCTAAAAGTAAAGGCTGTTATGTAAAGCAAGAAGAATCAGGATCAGAAAAAGCTTTATCGGTAAGTATGTTTTTGGACATGCAAGGAATTTGGTTTGGCATAGTTGGTGCATAACAAATACCTTAAATATGGTTATAAATAATATAAGTGTTAAAGTGTTGTAAATAAAAAAGTGAGTGAGAAAGAGCCTTAAACAGTTTGTGACCTGGGTGGGAGAGATCAGCCAGAATCCTTCCTGCTAACTTCAGAATCCTGGAAGCACACAGGTCCTGGAGCGATGGTAGATTGCACCTGATCACCTTCTCATGAGACTGAATAACACACTGCAGCCTGCCTTCATCCTTGGCAGCAGCAGCAGCATACCAGATGGTGATGGAGGAAGCGAGGACTCAATGATGTCTGTAAAACTGCACCATCATTGACCTTGAAGAAGTACATCCTCTGCTAGGTAACTAATGTTTAGCTTCCACTGTTGGTCCTGGGAGATGATGGTTCCAAGGAAACACTCGCCTAATCACACCTGATGAGTGGAATCTCAGACAAATGCAACATCTTTAGGTTATTAACCTGCTGCTTTCACCAGAACACTGCTTACTGAAAGAAATGGTCCAAACTATCAGACATTTCTGCAGTCGTGTTGGGTTCAGCAGAAAGAATTTGAGTTCAGCTTTTAATGTAAATAAAAGCTCTTATTAAAAGGCAGAGTAATGTCAGAGAAAACATCAAAGTTGCTATTTCCAGCAGTCAACGCTCATCTGGCATGTCATACTTCATAACGCATTTATGCTTCATCTGTCATGCAACCCAGTAATGTGAAGGCTCTTCCTTGGAATAGTTTTACTGAATAAAAATGATTGTGGCAAGCAGGACAGGCAGTGGAACCCATGAGTGAACATTTCTGTTTTATTTGCATGTTTTGTTTATTTTTGATTGATTGATTTTTTTGGGTTATTTTCATTTCCACATTGTTTGGGCCAGACTGAAGACTCACCCAGGTGTTTCCTATCAGCTGGTTTGACATTTGGAACACCTGGGGAAATCAAAAGGGAGTTCAGTGGGACGACAAGAAGAGAGGCTACGAGACAGGCTAAGGGGAAGGGAGGGGCTATGGAGCCAGAACCAGAGACCTGCCGGATCTGTATGCTGCTGGAGGCGCCATGGACAGAGTGAAGTGGCGATGGTGGTTATACATCGGGGCGACCACTTCCTCGCCACCACATCAGCTGGAACACTGCAAACTTTCCTGATCTGATGTTTTTAGTTGTTTAGACGTTGTTTTATCTTTTGTTTTATCTATTTTATCTTCATTTTACAGTTCTATCTTTTTTTATATATACTATCTTTTTTTATGGACATAGCCTTATTTTTAATTATAATATGTTTTTATGCATTGCATATGGGGATTTGTTTAAAGAGATGTAACTAAACCTTACTAATAACCCATGTAGGGTACTTCAGTTTGAATAAAAACAATATTTTTATGCAACAATACAGCAAAATATACAGATCAGGCTAAAATTTAGCTCTACTTTGAACAAACGAGTTAAACAATTTTTTGGCTGAGATTGATCACCTCATGATTTAGACAATTAGATTATATTAGATGTTTTATTGAATAGTTGTCAATGGAAACCCATTTGGGCAAAGAATACTTCAAACTATGAATATGGAGAAGCAAGTCAGGGACTTACCATGCCATAGACATTAATGTCGGAAATATGTCAGCTATTAAAATCATTGAATTGGCTAAAAAGACTCAGATGAGTACTAAAGTACTGTTTTAGAGCGGTTTTACAGCAGACTTGTTAAACCCCAGAGAATCTGCAGAGAGTGATAACAGTTGCATTATGAAATGATTACCCTTCAAACCCCTGAAATTAACAACAAAGATAAATCAGTCATGTACCCGTAAAAATGTGAAAAAACTAAATATCTAATGACAAACTTTGGGCTTAACTGTGTACAGTGGACTTCAGCATATAGGTGGTTCAGTATTTACCTATTTGTGAATTTTTCTGTTACCAAACTGAGTTTAGCTGTTACTGGAAAGTGAGTTTAGCTGTTGTTGCAGTTAAGTTGTGTAATACACTCCCCACTAGCTAACTTCTAAGCAGAAGTAGAACAGAGCATAGATCCAGGTTTACATATTACAAATAGAAGAGAAAGAATATTTTAGAATGAATATTAGGTGATGGATTTGCTCTTCACAAAATGTAAAACAACATCATTTCATTAAATGTTTTAAAGCCAACAACATCCCGGTCTCTGTCAATGTGTCATTGAGAAATAAACTTACAGAGAGCAACTTTGCACTGCATCAAACAAATTTCAATCTCTGAAAACATAATCTGAACAAATTCTTAATTTCATATATGTTAATTTTGTAATTAGTTAGGACAACAACTTTAAACTAGCCTTCTGTATGTGGGAATATTCATGTCCCCACTTGATGAACCACAAAGGACTGGGAATCAGAAAAACTTGTTGGCTCACTATCAATAGTGATGCATAAGCAGAATTTGTACTATATTAATTAGAACGTCTTTGACAAGAGGAAGTAGGCTAAAAGAAGACTAACAACACATCATCACTTAATCTAAGAAGCAGACATCTCAGTATGAAACATAACATAACAGCATAAGAACTAGCTGGACCAGAGTGCATTAAAAAGAACACTCATATTGATGATCCAGGACGTTTTAATAATTTCTCTTTCAATTAAAAAAACTAATACGAACATTTTTTGAAGACAGCTATCCCATAACGTCTGTTGCAAATTTCACCCTTCTATTTGCTGCCCTTGTCATCTTGTCTTGTTCTCTTCTGGTATTTTAATGATACCAATTTTATGATTCACTCTAACTCTTTTAGAATTTGGAAGTTTTTCACCTCAATCTAATTCTACGCTACAGACACTTATCAGATTTAAAACACTGGCAGCTGTTTATTTGGTCAGATGTATCAAACTGCAGCATGCACAAATAACTAATATTAGATAGAGTAAACAGTAAGTCATTGACTTGTAGCTTTCACTCTTTCTGGACAAGCATGAAGAGACATTAGATCATAGCCGATGTCCCTCAAAACATAGTTACTGTAAGGGTAACTGGCTAAGTGAGTTTGTTGATTAAATATTTGAACTGGAATGCTGGATTGTTTAGGTTATTAAACTGTTTTATATTGGAAAGACGTTATCAGTAATAATTGCACAAAGTATCAGGCTGCTGAACTATTTGTTTATCTATAGAAATTCTAAACATTGCCCTTAGCAGGCGTTTATTTATAAGCACTAACACAGACTAGATGTTTGTAGAATATTTATGGATGCCTCTTTTTTTAATTTTGATTAAAAATAGTCGTTTTGTTAATAGTTGTCTATTCACAGCCAAAACAAATCTATAGTGACACAAAGTAGTAGCTTGTGATCCATGTATGATATTCATATTCATATTCATACTGGTATGTATTCTCTGTTGGAGAACGGGACAGCCTGCTGGTCATTTAAGAATATTACACCCCTTTTTACCATGGGTTGAACATTTTCTTAAGATGTACATAACTGACATGAAAAAAAGTCTTGAATGTATATTAACGAATTTACATATCATATGAAAATTCAAATACAGAATAAACACACGTGTATGATAAATGGGTTTGTGATTATAAAACAGGGCATGTTGGGTGAAGACTTGTGATGTGCGTGTCAGGGTGAGTTTTCTTTCAGCCACTTCTTGAGTTGGCCACGGGGGGTTACAAGTGCTCCTCCTCTGCTGGAGCTCCTTCCACCCCAGGTGCGCCTGGTTGGCGCTGATGAGCTGGGCCAGTATAAGAGGAGTGGTGGATCAGCTACTCGTCGCCTGAGTGTTTGTTTACTCCCGGTTTCCTTCACTCTAGAACTCACATCATCCTCAAGATCCTCTCTGGTTACTCTCGTCATCTGGTTCCCACTCCTCTTGGCTCAGCTCGGTCTGCCAGCTCCAGCATACTCCATCAGCTGCACTACCCCTCTGGACTACAGCCTCACCGACTCTGCTGAAAGAAACTCACTACTCACTCCTCCCTGGTGACAACAGTCCACTCTCTCCAAGTAAGACCCTTCCCTTCATTTCTCCTCAACCGATTGCTATTTCCTCACCTTACCTGTCCTCACCTTCAGAAGCTCCCGGTCTCCCGGTCTCTCAGCTCCCTGCCGTTTACTGCCGCCCCGCTGTTTCCCGTTCCTCGCCTCTCGTTGCTGTTTCCCGTTCCTCGCCGCTCGTTGCTGTTTGCCTGTTGCTGACCACCGCTGGATTCCCTTCTCCACTTCAATCTAAATAAATCATTGTAAATATCTCCTGAGAGTTCTCATTTCATGTGGGTCCGAAGCTTAAATAACATGCCAGAACACTCAGGCCAAGCGGACCCACAAGAGACTCTCAGGAGGGTTATTTCAGATAAGTCCGCCATGCTCCATTCACACAAGTCCGTTCTCCGGTGATTATCAGAATCTACAATAAATCAAACCTTGGATCAAATAACAACTCTCCTCCAGAATCTGGTTCCTAAAGCCTCTGAGTTCACCCTCCTCGGTATGAGGGCGCCACAGCTTCCATCCCTACGTCACCACCACTTCCGCGTCATTAGTTTCCGGTTCCGGTTCCCCAAGGGGTCTCACTTCCGGTTCCGGAGAGGTACTCCGGAAGTGCTGGCGGCTGCGAGGGGTTTATGATGCAGTGTTCATTGGTTTTTGCCCATTTGCCACATTCACTTCTCCATGATGACGCCAAGATAAGGTTTGTTATTGGTCAGTTGTCTGACCAGAGCTCAAATGGGCAGAATCTCGCTTCCATAAATATCCCGAGTTTCGTTTGTCTTTTCATGACTTTAGAGAGGAGTTCATAAGGGTTTTTGGTCAGGAGACCGATTATTTGACAGTTTCCCGTAAGCTGCAGAAGATAAGACAGGGTTCCAAGACCGTGGCAGATTTTGCCATTGAGTTTAGAACTCTGGCGGCCCGGTTGGAATGGGACCCTCGTTCTTTAAAGAGCGCGTTTTTTCACGCCTTGAATGAACATTTACAATATGAACTCGCTTTGATTGATGAACCCCATTCGCTAGAGTAGTTTATTTCTCTTGCTACACGTATTGATGGCCGTCTGAGAGAAAGGGGCCGTTTAAGGGTAAACCGTAGAATGTCTGTCAGCCAGGCCCCCGCAGTCGTTCAGCCTTTGTTCCAGCCTCTCGAAGCCTCCCCCAGGACTGTCCCTGAACCCCGTAAATCGCCGCCCCGGGGACCAGAAACCATGCAGGTCGGACGAACCAGGTTAACCCCGGAGGAACGGCAAAGGAGGATGCAGTCGAGGGAGTGCCTATACTGTGGAACCCCAGGTCATTACATCGCCAATTGTCCAACCCTCCGTAAGGAGAAACTCCCAGAGAATCAACCGTCCTAGATCCATAACCATAAAACCTTTGACCTGTCCGTTTTGATTGATTCCGGTTGTGAAAGATCTCTAGTTGCCTAAGTACTCGTTTACCAGTTACAATTACCAAACTCAACCCTTGACACCCCGCTCCAGGTTGCCGCTCTAGACGGCAGATCATTACCTCAGATAACCCACATCACCAGTCCTGTACAGTTAGTCATCTCCGGAAATCATAAAGAATCAAGACCATTTTTTGTTTTTTCTTCCTCTCAACCTCATATAGTGCTAGGGTTTGACTGGCTTCAGGACCATAACCCCACCATCAACTGGTCAGACTGCTCCATTTCTTCCTGGTCATCTAACTGTCTCTCCTCTTGTCTCCAGGCCGCCGTTCCTCCTAGCCCGCCCAGGAGGACGTCTCCATCAATTCCCAGGACCTCAGTAATGTCCCCGAGGAATATCTGGACCTTAAGCAGGCCTTCAACAAAAGTAAGACCTGCTCCCTACCCCCTCACAGACCTTATGACTGCGCCATCGATCTCCTTCCCGGAGCCCCATTACCCTCCAGTCGTCTCTATAATATCTCCCACAAGGAGCGGGAATCGATGGAGATCTATATAAACTATAATTCTCCCCTAGGGGCGGGCTTCTTCTTCGTGTCCAAGAAAGATGGTTCACTCCGACCTTGCATTGATTACAGAGGCCTAAACAACATCACCGTGAAAAATTAATACCCCTTACCTCTCATCACCGCAGCCTTCGAGTCACTCCACAACGCCACCATATTCACAAAATTAGACCTCCGCAACGCCTATCATCTCGTTCGTATTCGCCAGGGGGATGAGTGGAAAACAGCTTTTAAAACCCCCCTCGGACATTTTGATTATTTGGTCATGCCTTTTGGTTTATGCAACGCTCCATCTGTTCTCCAAGCCCTCATTAATGACGTTCTCCGAGACTTCCTCAATATCTTTGTTTTTGTCTACCTCGATGATATTCTTATTTTTTCAAAAGATCCCACTGAGCACCGATCCCACGTCCGTCTAGTCCTTCAATGTCTCCTGCAGAACCGCCTCTACATCAAAGCCGAGAAATGTGAGTTTCACCAAACATCCATCACAGTTCTCGGCTACATCTTCGAGGGCGTGCAGATCCGAGCAGACCCCACCAAGGTTCTCGCAGTAAATGAATGGCCCACTCCAGACTCAAGACGACAGTTACAACGCTTTTTATGTTTTGCCAATTTTTATTGTCGCTTCATAAATAACTACAGTCAGAACGTTTCCCCACTCACTGCCCTAACTTCAGTTAAGAGAACCTTCTTCTGGACCCCCGAAGCCGAACAAGCCTTTCAAGAAATCAAGACCCTTTTTTCCCGAGCCCCAGTTTTAGTTCGGCCAGATCCCTCTCGAGTTCACTTTGGAGGTCGATGCCTCCGACCTGGGAGTGGGAGCCATCCTCTCCCAGAGATCGGAGGAGGACAACAAGCTTCATCCATGTGCCTTCTTCTTCGACATCTATCCCCTGTTGAGCCCAACTACGACGTGGTACACCGAGAGCTCCTTGCAATTAAACTTGCACTAGAGGAATGGCGTCATTGGCTGGAGGGTGCTAACCATCCAGTGCTGGTTTGGACCGACCATCGTAATCTAGAATATATCAAGTCTGCAAAATGTCTAAATCCCCAACAGTCGCGCTGGTCTCTGTTTTTCTCCCGATTTAACCTCTCCATATCTTTCGGGCCAGGATCCAAAAAACGTCAAGCCCGATGCCCTCTCCCACCAGTTCTCTCCTGATGATTCTCACCCTGCTCCAGCTCCCATAATCTCTCCAGACTGCGTGGTTGGCTCGTTATCCTGGGAGATCGAAGCCATCGTCCAAAACGCTCTCCTCCGTGAACCTGACCCTCGGACCGTTCCCCAGAGGACTATATATGTACCATCTTCCGTCCGTTCACAAGTCATTCACTGATTCCACACTTCTCGCCTCTCCTGTCACCCTGGTTCCACTCGGACCATAGCTCTAATCTCCCGTAGGTTTTGGTGGCCAAACCTCCACAAAAATGTCATCGATTACGTTCAAGCCTGCCCCATCTGTTAACGTAATAAGACCGGTAATAAACCCCCCTCGGGGCTTTTGCAGCCCCTCGAGATCCCCAAACGTCCCTGGTCTCACATCATTGCTGATTTCATCACTGGCCTTCCATCCGCCCATTGTATGACCACTATTCTCACCATCGTAGAACGTTTCTCTAAAGCGTGCCATCTCATTCCCCTCCGCAAGTTACCCTCTGCATTCCAGACTGCCCGACTCCTGGTAAAACATGTCTTCCAGCTACATGGCATACCCGTAGATATCCTGTCCGACCGTGGCCCCCAGTTTGCTTCTCAAGTCTGGTAACATTTTTGTGCAGCCCTGGGGGCCAAGACCAGTCTCACTTCTGGTTACCACCTGTAGTCTAACGGTCAGACAGACCGACTTAACCAGGAGGTCGAGGCAGATCACAGATGTCTAACTTCCACCCATCAGACCGACTGGAACCAGCACCTTCCCTGGGTTGAGTATGCCCACAATTCACACATCTCTGCTGCCACTGGTTTCTCTCCTTTCCAGATCTCTTTAGGATACCAGCCACCACTGTTCCCCGCCGACGAGAGGGATATCTGAACCTCCGTTCACCATCACTTTCGCCACATCCGAAACATCTGGAAGGAGACCATCTCTACCCTACAACGATCCTCAGCCCAAAACAAGAAATATGCTGACCGGAGGTTTGGCTCTCATCCTGAGATATCCCCCTGAAGTCCGTCTCTCGCAAACTCTCTCCTAGTTTCATCAGCCCCATACCATCGACTCCATCATTAATCCGTCCTCTGTTCGTCTCCGTCTCCCTTCGTCACTCCGTATCCATCCCACCTTCCATGTTTCCCAAATTAAGCCGGTCCGAACCAGTACTTTGTGCCCTCCAGCCGACACCCCTCCACCCGCCCGTATCGTTGATGGGCACCCGGCCTTTGACGTCCGGAGGATCGTGGCTACCCGTCGACGAGGTCGAGGTCATCAATACCTCGTCGATTCGGAGGGCTACGGTCCAGAGGAGCGTAGCTGGGTGCCCCGCTCCTTCATCCTCGATTGATGATTGAGGACTTCGAGGCGTCTTCCTCATCTTCTGGACTGCCGGGTGGCGGTCCTTGAGGGGGGGGTACTGTCAGTGTGTCGTTTTGTTAATAGTTGTCTAATCACAGCCAAACCAAATCTATAGTGACACAAAGTAGTAGCTTGTGATCCATGTATGATATTCATATTCATATTCATACTGGTATGTATTCTCTGTTGGAGAACGGGACAGCCTGCTGGTCATTTAAGAATATTACACCCCTTTTTACCATGGGTTGAACATTTTCTTAAGATGTACATAACTGACATGAAAAAAAGTCTTGAATGTATATTAACGAATTTACATATCATATGAAAATTCAAATACAGAATAAACACACGTGTATGATAAATGGGTTTGTGATTATAAAACAGGGCATGTTGGGTGAAGACTTGTGATGTGCGTGTCAGGGTGAGTTTTCTTTCAGCCACTTCTCGACTTGGCCACGGGGGGTCACCAGTGCTCCTCCTCTGCTGGACCCCCTTCCACCCCAGGTGCGCCTGGTTTGCGCTGATGAGCTGGGCCAGTATAAGAGGAGTGATGGATCAGCTACTCGTCGGCTGAGTGTTTGTTTACTCCCGTTTTCCTTCACTCCAGAACTGACATCATCCTCAAGATCCTCTGTAGTTACCCTCGTCATCTGGTTCCTACTCCTCTTGGATCAGCTCGGTCTGCCAGCTCCAGCATACTCCATCAGCTGCACTACCCCTCTGGACTACAACCTCACCAACTCTGCTGAAAGAAACTCACCACTCACTCCTCCCTGGCGACAACAGTCCACTCTCTCCAAGTAAGACCGTTCCCTTCATTTTTCCTGAACCGATTGCTGTTTCCTCACCTTGCCTGTCCTCACCTTCAGAGGCTCCCGGTCTCCCACGTCGTAGACGTTCTCAGCTCCCTGCCGTTTACTGCCGCCCCGCTGTTTCCCGTTCCTCGCCTCTCGTTGCTGTTTCCCGTTCCTCGCCGCTGGTTGCTGTTTGCCCGTTGCTGACCACCGCTGGATTCCCTTCTCCACCTCAATATAAATAAATCATTGTAAATATCTCCTGAGAGTTCTCATTTCATGTGGGTCCGAAGCTTAAATAACATGACAGTGCGGTCCTGATTCTGATGGAATATGTGCTCAGTTACTTTAAAAAAAGACATATCTTCCATGTGTTTTTTGCTATTTTCATCTGTTTTAATGAAATTTATAAAGAAAGTTTCCCATAAAGATTTCTGACATAAAAACTAAATCAGTGCCCCTTTTTTTCAATTACAGTGATTAACCTTATTAATGAAGTCTGTCAGTTCCTGGATCTGAGAAAATATTTTTTTCTTTTGTGTCAGCATTTTGTTTAGTGTTAAACCCATACTGCAAAAAAGAATCCATTCATCCATTCATCCATCCAACCATCCATCCATCCATCCATACATTTATCCATCCATCCATCCCTCCATCCATCCATCCAACCATCGATCCATCCATCCATCCATCCATCCATTTATCCATCCATCCCTCCATCCATCCATTCATCCATCTATCCATCCATCCGTCCGTCCGTCCGTCCATCCATTTATTCATCCATCCATCCATCCATTCTCCATCCATCCATTTATTCATCCATCCATCCATCGATCCATCCATCATCCATTTTATTCATCCATCCATCCATTCATCAATCCATCCATCCGTCCGTCCGTGCATCCATTTATTCATCCATCCATCCATCATCCATCCATCCATTTAATCATACATACATCCATCATCCATCCATCCATTTATTCATCCATCCATCCATCCATCCATCCATCCATTTTATTCATCCATCTATTCATCCATCTATCCATCACACCATCCGTTCATCCATCCATCCATCCGTCCGTCCATTTATCCATCCGTCCGTCCGTCCGTCCGTCCATCCATTTATTCATCCATCCATTTATTCATCCATCCATCCATTTTATTCATCCATCCATCCATCCATTCCTCCATCCATCCATCCATCCATCCATCCATCATCCATCCATCCATTTATTCATTCATCTATCCATCCATTTTATTCATCCATCCATCCATCAATCCATCCATCCATCCATCCATCCACCCATCCATCCATCCATCCATCCATCCATCCATCATCCCTCCATCCATTCATCCATCCATCCATCCACTCCCATCCATCCATCCATCCATCCACCCACCCATCCATCCATCCATTTATTCATCCATACATCTTCCAACATGCTTGTCCTTTGTAGGTATGCATGGGTCTGCTGGTGCCCATCTGCAGCAGACATTGAGCGATTAACTGGTTCCCACCCTGGATAGGTTGCTAGTCCACCCCAGGGCAAAGATCCAAACAGCTTACTTTTAACCATAAAGCCCATACCCGTACCGCAACTCCACTTTGGTTTTCTCTGACTTAATATGGAGCTCCATGCTCATGAGTGATCCAGCATCCACCCATCAGGTCAGTCATGAGTGATTTTTATTTACTCAGGTCATAAAACTTTTGAAAAATCTGTTTTCAGATATTTTTGGACCCAGTTTGCAAATTAAAACCCAATAAAATGCACACTCACAAAAAAAAAAAAACACCCACAATCTTCACCTATTTGTCTCAGCTCACCTGCAACGTTATTTGGGAATGCTCAGTGAACAGTGAGTTGTGTAGCGGAGAACAAAGATGGCAGCCGGTGGATGTAAGGGTAGACTTTACAGTGTTAAAAACCAGCTGCCGTTATTCTCTTCTCTAGGCTCCATAGCAACTCTTTGGGTTGAGCAGTTTAAATTTGAGAGTCTGTAAATGAAAGATTTATTTTGCAAAATTATGAATTAAGCTACGGTCAAGTTTATTTCTTTGGCTAGAGAATGGTTAATGGACTTTACTTATATAGCGTCTTTCAAATCAAACTGACAACTCAAAGCACTTTACACGGAAGCCACACTGACCACCAATACATGCATCAGTAGTCACTGGGGGTACCTTCCACTTACATGTGTCAGGGGGCGATGGGAGATGGCCAGATGAAAAGGGAACCACTTCCTTAAGCTGGTCATCTATATTTATATCGTGAAACATCTACTTTTCTTGCAAAACTAAAAGATCTGATTGCGGTAGGTTTGGAGTTTAGTCCTCCATATCTGAAAACCCATTAAGACTAACTTGTGCTCATAGCACTGTAGAATAATGTGATTAAAATTGTTTGAAATTGATATATATGAAGACAGATTATTTCTCCCCAATTTTAGCTTCCCTTTATTGGCTCCCTGTCAAACTTAAAATAAATTTAAGATTCTTCTTTTGACATTTTTTACTTAAAGG
>JAVLVB010000798.1:305501-319690 GCA_032876305.1 Orestias chungarensis | reverse complement strand
CCTGCCACGACCGACTGGGGGTTTGAAAAGACAGAAAGCTAAATTAGAAGCACAGGATACTGAGATAAAAGAGTTTATAGCAGCAGTTGTAGAACGTCACTGGAAGCATCTCAGCCCATGTTCTCATCCAAGAAGCTGTCTCAGCCAACAGAACGCCAGGCCAGGTGTGGTTACTATGGAGAGAAGAACACTAAGAGAAAACAAAATGTTAACAAAGTTGAAATAACGGTAACTAAATAGATTGGACAAAGGAGGAAAGTAGCAGAGAGAGAAGTGGTCAGATGGCCTCATCTATCTGTTTGTTTTTTGATTAACATACCCGGCAGCTAACTAATGCATATTTAAGCATGCATGCGCACTCCACATTGCCTTTGCATTAGCCACTTTAGCAAACTACAGTGTTGCGTAGTATCCTATAGTAATATATTAATAATAATAATTATGTATTGTATTAAAATAATTTAAATTAATAATTCATGGGTCACTTGCTGAGAATCAAAAACTATCTTGCCAAACATTGTCTCATGAAGGAGTGTGTTCATAGTATAAGTTGTAGACACTGAGTCATGTATCACAATAAACACAAACTTCTGCTATTTAATATTATACAAATCTGTTTAAGTAAATGATTTAACCTTACATCCAAAACTTTCAGTCAACCAACTAAGGCATAATTAAACAGCAAACTAACAAAGTACTAATAGGGATTAAGAATAAAGAAACAATAACATGGAATATTCAATAAATGGATGTTAGAGGAAACAAACAACAGGAAACACTTACAGATTATTACTAAAAGCCGAATAAGAAAGAAACACCAAAGAAAAAGAGGGTTTCATGTTCCCCCAAATTGATTGTAAAAATGTTGGCATCAGGACTACTGGCATTTACACCAGTCTTTCTAAACTGTCTGTGTAGGTTACAAATTATCTTTTATAATGATTACTAATGCTTAGAGGGATGGATGCGGCCATTTACTTCCTTTAATGCCATGAGAGCCACGTGCACTCCTCTCAGTCTCGATGGAACTATTGGGCACCCACGATCTAGACGCTCTCCAATAATTTCTGTAAATTTGTATACATAGTGACACTTCCAACAATGTTTATACATCTAATCTTTAAAAATCGTACACCCCTAAACCCAGATTTGTTTTCAATCTGGAACCTATACTGTTTGCCTACGCAGTTTTTCTCACAAACTTGAACTTCAAAGACCTAAAAAAGACAAATAAGTATTTACAAATCCGGTTCCAGCAGACATTTAGAATGAAAACAAAAAACATATGCTCTTATACAGAAAATTAAATTAAATTTATTCAGTTCTGGCAATTGTCATATCTAAAACAATTTATTTTAAAGGAGAAAACCAGGGGTGACAAAACCCACTACATGGAGAAGGCTCATCTTCAGATCAAGGGGTGCAGCAACAACAACTTCCAGCTACACATAACCAAGACCAAGGAGATCCTTTTGGACTCCAGGAAGGGCCCCACTAAACACCCACCACTGACCATAGATGGCCCTGCAGTGGAAAAATGGACATCACCAAATTCCTGAGCATGAACATCAGTGAGGTCCTCTCCTGCACTACCAACACCACATCACTTGCCAAGAAAGCCCAACAAAACCTCTATTTACCAATTCAATTTTCATGTGATGATTCTCAACTAATTGATTTGTCACTCTAATAACTCCTGCACAATAAAATACATTTACTAGCATGATTTGTTAAAGGAAATATAAAGCAGAAGTGCAACCACGATTGTATTTTGGTAAAGTGATACTGCCGTCTTGCTTAAACACAGTTCCATTGTCTCTTCTTCTCCACAATCCCAATTCCCTGTCAGATATTTTCCTAATATAAACAGTGTTCTGTTCAGTCTAGTGTGCCAAATTCTAAATTTTGAATTTACTCTTTTCACCTTTTCCTTTCTATTCTTCTCATTTCTTCAGGTTTCCTTAGAATCTTTTTTTTTTTTGCTCCAAAAGTTTTAGCACCTCTATTTCATTGTTTGGTTTAATTATACCTTTCATTTCTGTGAAACTTAATTCAACATTAATATCATGCAATATAAGATTGGTGCTCTCCTTAGCCATCCTTTCTACCATTGTGTCTCCTCCGACCCCATAATGTGCTGGAACCAATATAAAATTACCTGTAATCCCCATCATGTTTATATTCTATAAAGTGTTTAATATAAAGTAATATATTTTTACTTTCTGACTGGTTATGCTTCAAACTGGCCAAAGATGAAGTAGAATCTGAACAAATAATTGATTTTAATGGTCTACCGATTGAAAAGCTAACAGTAAAGCAAACATCAGGGGTTTCACAAGGACCTTACTTGACATCGAAAACAATAATAATCTTCTTGCCGATTTGTGGTGGTAGACAAAAAGTGTACATTACAACACCAACTGTTTTGGAGTGTTATAATATGTTAAATAATTAAAAAATAACATTTCTGCCTCATTGTGTAAACAAGGTGGGAAGCCCTTTTAAGTCTTGTACTTTTGGTCTATAACCAGGAAGAAAACTTACATAATTAGTAAAAATAATATACTATTTTTCTTTGGAATGATTAAACAATGTTTGACTGATTTATAACCCTAAATTTATTATGGCCAAACATCTTTAAAGACACCTTTTATTTTACTTGTAATAATGAGAGATCCCACTAAACATCAGATCACAGATCTTTGTGGCTGCTTCGCAAACACTGGCCAATAGTTTGTGAATTAGCACTGCAAAAGAAAGAGCATTACAGAACAATCCAACCCCAGGCAGGGGTCGACTATAACAGGGAAGAGACATTAATTCATAAGGTCATAACTGCTTTAGTTCAAAGACTCTGCATGGCCAGGCTAGAGAACTGAATTGTTGCAGCTGCATGATGGAAATTTTTCAATGTCTTGCCGTTTGCTGCTACTTGTCACAAATCCCTATACTATAATTTTGTCCCCCCTCTACGAAAACAACATTGTGTAACTGGTTGTGGGCGTGTTTGTTTATAGCCCTTAAACAGTATTGCTATCTATTTAATCTGTCGACTCCAAAACTACATAAAGTTGTTCAGCCAGCTGGATGGATATTTTTTAGAAGTCCTTATCCGAGGATGCGAGAAAGTTTGTATATTTGATTGACTCTGTAAGTACATCAAATGCAACTCACTTTCCAAAACACTGAACTGCACTTGGTCAGTTCTGTTTCAATGCAACACATGAGCATTCCACCGACGCATTCTGATGCCTTGTTTTTTTTTTTGGTTTCTGATATCCGAAAAATGTTGGTTTCATAAGCTTGTAAATGACATTGTAAATTACGTCCACAATCGCTATATTTCAAACCACATCTATATCTGTCAAATCATCCTGACATATGCTGCTGCTGAGTGGGTGGTGGGGGGTAACTGTAGTTCAGGGATTAAATAAAAAAACCCAGTCATGATCATACAGGCGTAACTGAAAACCCAACATCTAGCTTTCACCCCTACGAATGTTAGGGGTGAGTGTTTTTGCTTAATGTTGAAATTCAGTTTACCAGCAAGAGTCAAACTTTTTTCACATATATCACATGAAAAAATTCTAACTTGTATGAGTTTTTCTGTGATAATTCAAATGTGAATTACTTATGAAACATTTCCCACAAATTTCACAAAAAAGGTCCTCTCACCTGTGTGGGTTCTTAGGTGAACAGTTAACTTTGAACATCTTATGAAACTCTTTCCACATTTTTCACAAGAAAAAGGCCTCTTACCTGTATGAATTCTATTGGGATACTTTAAACTACACTTTCGAGAGAAACTCTGTCTGCACAATTTACATGAAAAAGGCTTCTCACCTGTGTGGGTTCTTTTGGGAACTTTCAATTGTGATTTTCTTACAAAACCTTTTTCACATGTTTCACAAGAAAAATGCCTCTCACCTGTATGCATTTTCTTGTGAAGTTTTAAAGTACCAATTTGAAAGAAACTGTGTCCACAAGTTTCACAAGAAAAAGGTTTATCACCTGTATTGATTGTGTTATGACTTTTCAAAAGATAATTTCGACAATAACATTTTCCACGTTTCACAATAAAAGGGTTTATCACCTGTATGAATTCTTTTTTGACTTTTTAAGTTTTAATTTCTTACGCGGACTTTGTCTCTGCAGCTCCAAATCGATTCTGTTCAGCTTTACTTGAGGTTTCCAGTTGATCTTCATCGTTCTCCTCAGACTGTCGAGCTTCTTCGGACAAAGGTTTTTTCAAACTCCGTGCTACAGTATTTCAGAGGTTAGTCGACCTCTGAAAAAATCTCTCAGAGGCTGAACTGAAGACATTGTAATTGAAACTACGGAAATATTCAGCTAAAACACAAAAAACCAGACCTGTTCCAAGTATTTTCACAAGAGATTTTTTCTTCTTCTTCTTCTTTGGGAATTTTAATGGCGGGTGACATTTAACGTTAAGATGTATTATCACTGTTTCATTCTGTATAATGAAAAAGAGCAACAGAATGAAACATTCAGTTGTGATTTCAAACGAAGTGAGTTAGAGCTGAGTGGTGAAGAGTGAAAAATGCCGCTAGCTTGACGCTATTAGCCTAGCTCGAGAGTTCGAATGAGTGCCGACCGATGTTTTCGGAGCCGCAGCCGGAGCCAAAAAGATCCCCAGACAACGCGATGGATGGTCTCAAGCTGCCTCCAATACGTTGTTTGGATTCTACCAACTTAGGAAAAGCTTGGAAAAGTTAGAAGGAGGAATTTATGCTATACACGGACCTCACGATGCCTGATGCGTAGGAGACAACTAAAGTCAAGCTGTTCAACTACCTTCTTGGAGAGAAGGGAAGGGAACTTCTGAGGACATTGACATGTGGTACCACATCAGCAAGGATGACAGTGACTTCAATAATGACGCTGTTAGATAAACATTTCAACCCAAAACTTAATGAGACTGTCGAGCATTATACGTTTTTTTCGAGACCAAGGGCAAGAGGGAAATATTGACAGATATGTCACAGATTTGAGAGTGCTAGCCAGCACGTGCAATTTTGTTGAAATTAAAGACTCATTAATAAGGGATCTGTTAGGTTGAACCCTTTCAGTGCACTTTTCAGGTTGTCCACTGGGGGTTACCAGAGCCGCCTCCACTGATGCATCTGCTCACCTGGCCAAGTGTATCTATTTTGTGGTGACGAGCTGGACCAGTTTAAAAGGAGCGTTGGATCAGCTACTCATTGCCTGAGTATTAGTTGCTTCCGTTAACCCTCTTGCTCTCAGTGCCAGTTCTTAATCTCTTGTGATTTTTCTAGTGATAACTTATTCTCTAGTTTGGCTCAAGTTCTCTAGCCTTTGTTGTTTCAGTTTTCAGTCTCAAGTTGCTATAGTTCTCCAGTTGTTTATCTTTGATACACTTCGCCTTTTGAGTTTTTGTAGTTTATTCAATTTGATTATTTTGATACTTTGTTTCCCATTTTTGCCCCTCATTATCTCCTGTGCTCCAGCCAGGTTCCCATTTTCATCAGTATAAAAACCGTTCAAGATTCTCACCGTTCAGTACAACCCTCTGGTTGCTCGGTCCGCTTGCTCCACCACTCTCCATCTGCTGTGCTCACCCCCTTGACAACCAACCCCTGGATTACACTGGAAAGACTCACCACTCACTCCTCCTGGCATCAACCATCAATACACAAGTAAGATCTATCCATTACTCACGCTCTGCCTGCACAAACCCTCACCCACCTGGAGCAGAAGGATTCATATGTTCGTATGCTGTTTGTGGACTTCACATCTGCCTTCAACACCATGATTCCTCAGACTCTGATTAGTCCTGGACTTCCTGACCAACAGGCCGCAGTCTGTGAGGATTCACAACATCTCCTCCCTCACCATCACCCTCAGCACTGGCTCCCCTCAGGGCTGTGTGCTGAGCCCCCTCCTGTTCACATTGCTCACATATGACTGCTCCCCTATCCATCCAGGCTGTCATATTGTGAAGTTTGCGGACAACACAGCAGTGGTTGGATGCATCACAAACAGTGATGAGTCCAGCTACAGGCAGGAGGTGGAACACCTGGTGGGCTGGTGCAGAGATAACAACCTCTGCATTAATTTAAAGAATACCAAACAGATGATTGTGGACTTCAGAAGGGGCAAGCATGCCCACCTCCCCGTGCACATGGGAGGAACTTCGGTGGAAGTGGTCAACAGCTACAGGTACTTGGGTGTACACCTGAGTAACAACCTCACCTGGAGCAACAACACTTCCATTCTGGTCAGGAAGCCGCACTAGCGGCTCTACTTCCTCAGGAGGTTGAGAAGAGCTGGACTCGGGAGCTCAGTTCTCACCTCCTTCTACAGATGTGTGCTGGAGAGCGTCTTGTGCTCCAGCATCAACGTGTGGCATGGAAGCTGCTCTGCTGCAGACAGGAAAGCTCTGCAGACGGAAGTGAAGGCTGCACAGAGGACTGTTGGAGTCAGCCTCCCCAGCACCACAGACATTTAAACCTCCAGATGCAGGAAGAGGGCCTCCGGCATCATGAAGGACCCCACACACCCAACACACTCGCTTTTTGTCCCGCTCCCCTCAGGCAGGAGGCTGCGGAGCATCAAGTGTAAAACAACCAGACTGAGAAACAGCTTCATTCCTGAAGCTGTGAGACTCTCAAACACACGCAATGACAATCAGAACTGAAAAACACTGTCTCATTTAACTGGCACTGTTCACTTTACTATCACACTTCAAAATGTCACTTTAAAATGTCACTTAATATGTCACTTGCACTCCGAATTTTCTTTGCTGCTCTGTCCGAAGTCCCATATTGTAGATTCTGTGTCCATATTGTAGATTCTGTGTAGTCAAATCCTATTTCTCGTATAGTTCTTTATATTTTATTATATTATTTAAAATTGCTATCAGGGTGTAAACTGGACCGGGGGATTAGAATTTCGTCCCACCTCATGTACCACATGTGATGTGATGACAAATAAAATTCCTTGATTCCTTGATCACCTCACCCCGCTCTGCTTACCTCTCAGTGGTCTCCGGTCTCCCATGTCGTCCTCGCCATCCTCTGAGTTTCCCGCAGAACTGTGTATAGTGAAAATGAAATACCCTGACAACAGTGAGCAACTGACAAATATGGACAAAATAAAGACTTTGGAGAGATAAAGAGTTTGGAGATGTTTTCAAAGGGGTTGGTTGCCTAGACTGACAATACAACATTGAAATAGACAAAAGTGTAACACCAGTAAAACTGCCTAAACGGAGAGTGCCTGTAGCTATGATGACATCCTCAAAGAGGAACTTAAAAATCTTGAAAACAAAGGAATCATAGCACCTGTAGAGCAAAGCACTGACTGGATAAGTAGTACGGTGACAGTTACAAAACCAAATGGAAAGACAAGGATTTGTATAGACCCCAAACCACTGAACAAAGCTCTGAAAAGGAGCCAGTTTCCTCTTCCCACCATTGAGGATAACCTGCCTGGACTCTCAAAAGCCAAAGTATTCACTGTTTGTGATGTTAAACATGGATTCTGGCATGTCAAACTGGATGAAGAGTCCAGCTATCTCACCACGTTTGCAACCCCATTTGGAAGGTAACGTTGGCTCAGGATGTGAATGGGTATAAGTCCATCTCCAGAAGTTTCCCAAAGGAAACTAATGCAAGCACTAGAAGGCTTACCAGGTGTGTATATCATAGCTGATGATAAACTGATCACAGGTGAGGGAGACACACAAGAGGAAGCGGAAAAAAAATCATGACAAAAACTTTGATGTTTTATGATGAGGTGCAGACAAAGAGACATTAAACTTAATGCAGAAAAGTTTAAATTAAGGAGAGAGTCTGTTCCGTATATTGGACATTTGGTGACAGCAGAGGGCCTCCACATTGACCCAGAGAAAGTGCAGGATTTGCCAAGACCTACAGATGTTAAGGGTATACAAAGAATTGTAGGTATGCTGAATTAGTTGTCAAAGTTCTTTGATCATCTGAAAGATGACTGTGAGGTACTGAGACAACTCACACACCAGGCCAACATCTGGGAATGGACAGAGGTACACGAGACAGCTTTTAAAAGACTGAAAGACAAAATCACAAACCTACCACTGCTTCAATACCATGACCAAAATGAGGAGTTAGCCTTGCAATGCCTCAGATAAGGGACTAGCAACAGCCCTAACACAGAGAGGGAAACCTGTGGCCTTTGCAAGCAGAGCGTTAACTCCCACTGAACGAGGTTACGCACATATAGAAAAGGAATGTTTGGCCATAGTGGTCGGAATGGAAATATTCCACCAGAATACTTATGGTGACAGTGCAAAATGACCGCAAACCACTCGAGAATATTGTGAGAAAAACACTTCTAATAACAATAAAAAAAATTATTTACAAATGTGACATTTGCAGGTCAGTTGACCCTGAGCAACAAAAAGAGACATTGCATTCCCATGACATAGTCTACAGACCTTTGGCCATGGTAGGAACTGATTTATTTTCCTGGCACAACAAGGAATATATGGTGACTGTATACTGTTACTCAAATTTTGTGGAAGTAGATTATCTACCCGAAACCAAAAGTACCACAATGATTCACATACTGAAAGCACACTTTGCTCGTCATGGGATTCCAGATGTGCTCTTTTCTGATAACGGTCCACAGTAGTCTTCCCAAGAATTTAAAACATTCAGCATAAAATGGAAATTTGAGCACAGAACCTACAAAGCAACGGAAAGGGTGAGTCAGCTGTCAAAACAGCAAAGTGTCTCTTGGAGAAAGCTTCAGCAGCGGGACCGGACCCACACTTGGCTCTACTGGACCATCACAACACACCGAGCCAAGGTCTCACCACAAGTCCGGCGCAGAGACTTTTCAGTAGGAGGACCCGAACTGTTCTTCCTACAAATGAGACACTACTGCAGCCTGAAGTGTCAAACAACAACCAAGGAATTATCTACAAAAGACAAAGGCAGGAGAAATACTACAACCACTTGGCAAATGACTTGGACTGTTTTGAAGCTGGAGACAGTGTTCGAGTCCAGCCTTTTGAAACTTGTAAAACATGCAAAACAGCTAAAGTGATGCGACCAGTGAGTCCCAGATCTGTTGAGGTGAAGCTGGAGTCAGGGGGTGTCGTGAAAAGAAACCGTCACCGTCTCAGGCATAACTATTGCCCACCCTCAACTCCAGCTCCAACAGGGACTGACACACACCAACCTGATCGGGGCAGTGACCAAAACACTGTTACTTCACGGTCTGGTCGACTAGTTAGGAGACCTGCCTATCTGGAGGACTATACTAAGTGAGACTATTTTAATTTGTGCTAGGTGATGTTCTATGTTTGGTATTTGTTAAAAAAAAAAGAAAAAAAGAGTACGTTTACAAATTAAATGCTGTGAGTAGAGATGTTGTAATTTTACCTTTAGAGTTTTTAACCCAAAAAATTAATGAATCTATGTATGCACCTGAATGCACTGAGAAAAATATTTATTTTGTTTACAATGAAAATTGCAAACTTGTTAAAAACAAAAAAAACATTATAAAAAATGTAACAAGCGGTTATGTTATGTTATGTTCCAAGGGGGACTGTTTATGGTGTGACACAGATGGCGCGAGCTAGGGCTAAGTACTTGTACTGCAGTTGGGTACTTGTGTTAAAATAAAGTTATTAATAAGCAATAAGCTGCTTTAACCATCCATTTTGTATAATGGGAAAGAGCAACAGAATGAAACAATCACCATCTACTATGCAGATGTGAGTCAGAGTATGTCCCTTTAAACTAAATTCTTATATATAATCCTGTTTCCTTCAAAAATTTAATAACTGCTTTATTTATTTTACGTTTAATTAATATCTTACTAAGTTTTAATGTCTCTATATCATATTTTCTAATTTCTTGTTTTAGCTTCTCACTACTCACTTTATATTTTTCACAATGAATTATTACATGTTCTACTGTTTCAATATCCATACCACATTCACAACTACCTGTTAGATGTTTACCTATCAAATGTAAAGTTTTATTTAATCCAGTATGTCTGAGCTGCAATCTTGTCATAACTACTTGTTTTTTTTCGGTTTTCTCCAATTATTTCCATATTCCCTACTTTCTTTTGTATATGAAATAAATGACGACCTTTAATTCCTTCCTCCAACAATTGTTACCATTAACATTTAATTTTGCTCTTAATAATTAATTTTATTTCAGATTTGCAATATGCTATTTCTGTCAGGGTGAGTCCTTCTAGTGTGTTCTTCAGGTTGTCCACTGGGGGTCAACTGAGCCACTCTGCTGAGCACCTTCTCCACCAGTTCACCTGCCCAGGTGAAACGAGTTGACGCTATCAGCTGAGCAGTATAAGAGGAGCGGTGGATCAGCTACAAGTCGCCTGAGTATTAGTTGCTTACGGTAACCTGTTGCTCTCAGTGCCAACCTCGTGAAAAATCTCTAGTGTTAACTAATTCTCTAGTTTCATTTGTGTTTCTAGTTTTCTGGTTTTTGTACTTTCAGTTCTCTATCTGCTGTGCTCACCCCCTGGACAACCTTCCACCTGGATCAACTAAAGGACTAACCCCTCACACCTCCTGGCGTCAACCATCCATCCCTAAAAGTAAGACCGTTCCTTATTTCTTCACGCTCCTCCCGCATCACCTCACCTGCTCTTAGTGGTCTCTGGTCTTCCCCACTGAACTGTTCCGTGTCTGCTGGCTCTGGTTCCCCTCCGTTGTCTGCTGTTTCCGGATCCCCTTTCGCTGCTGATCGTCTCTGGTTCCCCGCCGTGCCCACCGTCTCAGTTCCCGGATCCATATAAACACCTTTCAATAAACTCATATTATTGTACGCCTGAGAGTCCTCTGATTTATGTGGGTCCGAAGCATAAACATCATTACAATTTCCATAATTCCACTTTGTTTTAAAGACACCTTAGCTAAATTATCTGCCATATAATTCCCTTCTATGTCTTTATGAGCAGGTATCCACATAAATCTAATCTTTATTTGAGTTTGTGTCATTCTATATATGAAATATTTAAAATAGACATTAATGATGATAATGAATCTGAACATATAAGAACTTTTTCAATTTTATTTTGCCCTACCCACTTTAAGGCAATCAGTATCGCTAACTGTATACACAGCTAAATGGTCAGATGTTCTTTTTTTCATAAATACACCTAATTTAGGAATAACATAAGCAAATCTTGTCTTATTTTAAACTAAATCTTTTGAACCAGCTGTATATATTATTGTAAAAGATTTATACATATTCTTAATTCTTTCATTTACAAAACTTACCCAGTAATTATCTTTAATAACCTGCATTTCTTTATAAACCTCTAGATCAACATGCACATATGGAAACAACCAAAAAGGTGTAATTGGATAAGGCACCCAAGAACAATATCTCTTTCCCTGTACACCTATTTCTTTAACGCTGTTGAGAATTTGATTTGGGTTTAAACAGGATTGGCTTAGGATTTATTATTTGGGATATTATAATTTAATAAGTAACTTTCTGAGTTGCAGTTATTTCATTAATCTAATTATAATTTGATTGTTTCTGGTTCAAAACGGACTATCTGTGGACCTTTAACAGAATTGACTCTATATCCCATGATGCTTTGGAATTAGTAGAAGAAGATTTAGGGTTTTGTTTTTGGATAAAGAGCTATGTTAGCTAAGTTCCTACACTCTGTCGTGTATCATTATGTATACTTTTTATTCACTAAAGTTCATCTGAATAATCCATCCGACTCCACTTCGTTTGAATTAGTCGAATATACAACATTTTTGGTGCCGAAACCCGGGAAGCAGGAGACATGGCTGACGAAGAGGGAAGCGGTATGGAGCGACAGAACCGTAGAGACCAGCGTATTGAAAGAACAAGGAGAAAGCGCCGGACCGTACGGAGTTCTACATGTGCGGGAAATGCTGGCTGTGCTAATGGCAAAGAGGGACAGTTTGAATGAGCTGAACTGCGCAATTGAGGAGCACACTCCGCTAAACGAAGTGGGGGCGGAGACGGAACTCGCAGAGGAGTATAACGACCGCATCATAAGTACGAACGAACGAACGTGCAAACCGAGTGATAAGGACGTTTGAACCTGTGAGTACAGAGCCCCGACCGGCGCGAGTGAGGGAGACCAACGCAAATGCCTCACAGCACAGAAATGCTATGGTGAGGCTGCCTAAGCTAATAATTGAGAAATTCAATGGAGATGTTAGCTTATGGCAAGAATTTTGGTGCCAATACGAGACGGCTATTCACAGTAACGAAGCTCTCTGTAAGCGAGAGAAGTTTACATACATGAAGACTTACCTCACAGGCACAGCTGTAGCAGCTGTAGCAGGGCTAACTTTGACAGACAGTAACTATGATGCTGCAGTTAAAATACTAAAAGGCAGATTTGGAAGAAAGGACTTAATAATAAATGCCCATATGTCAAAGCTCCTGAATTTGACTCATGTGAAGAAATCCTCTGATATGAGTGCTGAGACAGTTGTATGATGAATGCGAAGTTCAAATTAGAAGCTTGGAGTCAATGGGAGTAGTGTCAGACACATATGGAGGCATCTTATGCCCAATACTGTTCCAGATGATACCAGAGGAACTGGCTCTTGAGTACAGTCGTCAGAGGGGAGATGAAGATGAGTGGAAGGTGCACCAGGTGCTGGAGTTTCTACAGAAAGAAGTTCAGAGTAGAGAGAGAGAGCCTTGCAAATGATGAGAACATATAATCAAAAGAAAGCATTGCCTTGTCCCAGATTATTCAACAAATCATATGGATTCACTGACATAAAGCGATATGATAGCGCTGAACATAAGGTCGAAAACTGTCCAGAACATGAGGTGTCAGCACGTAAAGAGAAACTGAAGAAGCTTGGCAGGTGCTTTGTGTGTTTAGGACAGAAACAAATCGCAAGGTTCTGCAGATCCAAGGGTGGGTCATGTGCCACATGTGGCGGCAGGCATCACATAGCTCTTTGTGATAAAAATTAGACCCCAGCCCCGACAGTCTCTACCAACATGGAAACTGTTATTTCCTCTGTAATTCCCCAAGTTGAGGAAACCAGGCCTGATAATGAAAACACTGTGCTACTGCAAACTGCCAAGGCATGGGCGGTTGGACCTACCAGCAGGAAGATGGTGCGTTGCCTGTTAGATGGAGGAAGTCAAGGTAGTTTTGTGCATGGGAATGTTGTGAGAGCACTGCAGCCGCCTGTCACAAAGCAAGGGACACTTATGCTTCATACATTTGGCTCTTCATCTCCCACCTCAGTTGAACGCAACATAGTGAAGTTATGCTTGAAAAATGTTTGGGATACAGGACAGAGCATTGAAATAGAAGCAGTAGTGACAAGAAAGGTCTGTGCAGCAATGATGAAGGTTCCAGGCGAACATGTGCGGAATGAGATGGATAGGCGAGGTCTCCAACTTGGAGATTTCCCTGGAGAAGATAAACCTGAACTTTCGGTGCTAATCGGCTCTGATTATTACTGGCAAATAGTAACAGGCCGTATAGAGAGACTAACTGAGAGTTTGGTGGCTCTTGAGAGTGTTTTTGGTTGGGCGGTCCAAGGCCCAGTAGTAATGTCCAGTTTGTCAGAGACAACATGCATGCACATTCAACTCAATGACGACACCCAGATTGACAAACTGTCAGGAAGGGTTTTTAAATGACTCGAGCAGAGGTGGAGTTGAGTGTAATGATTTTATTGAAGGAAGGAATGGTGAACAGTACACGAAAGGAACCAGGAACCACACACGGAACAACAGAACAACTGAACGGAGCGAGGGGAAAACTAATGGCGACGGAAGCGGAACTAAAATGACAACAAGCGGGGGGGAAGACAATAAATGACGGAACCAAAAGTAACAAGCACAAAGACACTAATAAACTAACAAACACTAACACGGGAAACCAGAACTAAACCAACTGAATACAAAACAATAAACAATAACGATCACGGGGGAGGTACACAGGAGGTGAGGACAAGGAGACTGGGACACACAAGGAACACGGAAGGAGACAGAGGAACCGAGGTGATGAGCCAGGACAAAGAGCTTAGCGCAAGAGACTCACCAGAGACACCGGGACTGAGGAACTGAGGAGACAGGCGAGGGACATCAGAGGAGGGACAAGGAGGGACACCACGGGAATACCAGAGGGAGATGCTGCAGGAGGCAAGGCTAGAG
>JAVLVB010000798.1:295228-305401 GCA_032876305.1 Orestias chungarensis | reverse complement strand
CACAGACGATCCAGCGGTGAGTGCATGATTGCATGTGGCTTAAATATAGAGAACCGGGGTGTGATTGGTGGAGAAGATGAGTGAATTATTGAAGACAGCTGTGAATGAAGGCTGAGTGACGAGACACAGAGAGGAAACAGAACCAAACAAAACACACATTATGACACAAACAGCTCCATGCATTCTGGGAACTAGAGTCCCTGGGAATCACAAGTGAGAAGCCAGAGAGGCCAGAAGATCTGGAAGTGTTGCAACGGTTTGAGGAAACTTCCATTTTTTAAAGATGGACGTTACCAAGTGGAGTTGCCATGGAGACAACCTAACCCACCCCTTCAGGACAACTACCGCATTGAAAAACAAAGACTGATGAGTTTGAAAAGAAAATTAAGGAAAGATGTTGTCCTGTACGGCAGATACAACGAAGTGGTGGACAACTAATTAAAAGAAGGAATGGCTGAGGAGGTGCCAAGAGAAGAAATTGCTGCGAGCAGTTTGACATACTATCTACCTCATCATGCAGTGATAAGAGAAGATAAAGCAAATACTAAGCTAAGGGTTGCGTTTGATGCTTCTTCTCATGAAGAGGGAAGCCCATCACTGAATTTTTTTCTCATAACAGGCCCTAATCTAAACCCAGACCTGATGAATGTTCTGCTCAAGTTCAGGCTGCATCATATTGCCTACATGGCAGACATTAAAAAGGCATTTCTGCAAATATCACTATCAGAGAGAGACCGTGATGCATTGAGATTTCTGTGGTTCTCAGGATCACCTACCGAGGACACAGATGAACGTTTACTAGTGCTCAGAATGGCAAGAGTGCTGTTTCGACCTCAGAAGATTGGTGGACGTTCTAAAGGAGAAAAGGAACACAAAAAAGAGCGTCCTGCAGTCGTCTGCTCGCATCCTTGACCCGTTAGGCTTCTTGACCCCTTTCAGCATCAGAATTAAAAGTCTGTTTCAAGAAATGTGGGAAAGAGTAGTAAAGTGGGATGAAGAATTGCCACCTGATTTGTCCAAGAAGTGGCAGCAGTGGTGTTCAGAGCTCCCTCAACTGCATAAGTTGACAATCCCACGTTGGCACAAAATGGACATGCAACCGAACAGTCAGGATGTAAAGTTACATGTGTTTTGTGACGCAAGTGAACAAGCTTACAGTGTAGTCGCCTATCTGCAAGGAAAAACTAAGGAAGGGAAAAGGAAAATGAGTCTGGTGGCATCCAAGTCCAGGGTGGCTCCACTTAAAAGGATGACACTGCCGTAATAGCTGCCAGGTTTGGGAACACGCTCATTAAAGCTCTTCAGCTAGACCAAACCCAACTAACTTTATGGACAGACTCTATGATAGTGTTGCATTGGATTCTAAGCTCTGTCAGCGGGTGGAAGCAGTTGGTTTCCAACAGAGTTACAGAAATCCAGTCTCTAACTGAACCACTGGCATGGTCGCATTGTCAAGGGAAAATCAATCCAGCTGATCTTCCTACCAGAGGATTGTCTGTCCAACAACTGATCCAAAGCTCGTTGTGGTGGCATGGACCTTGCTTACTAGCATTACCTGATCAGTCAGAAAACATCCAAGAACCTGTTCAGGTAGATGAGGTGAGATCTGAAATGAGATCCAAACACCAGGTTGCAGTACAGTTGGTCAATCAAGATGCAGAGTACTTAAAACCAATGTTGGATCTGGAAAAATACAGCAAACTAAGAACAGCGCTCAGAGTGACAGCCTGGGGAGGCTGGTGCTGGGGAGGGTGTCACGGTTGTAAAACCAAAAATGAAGCTTCCTCCTTCTCAAACAACTATCCCACTACAGAACAGATTCACACCACTACAGAAATCTAGTTCTCCACTTGATCACCAGGATGAAGTCTCTTCACACAGCAAGGTAAACCGAAAAAGCAAATCAGAAAATAAAAGACAAAGACGGAAGCTAATGCCTGGTCCTGAGACTCTGATTGTTGGTGATGCTGCGGTGAAGGATTTAAGACATGTATGTGGGAAACATACAAAAATACTGTACTTTCCAAAGGACATGGTATCAGATGTGAGAGACAATATTGTTGAAATTCTGGCTGAACATCCAACTGTTAAGACCCTTGTTCTACACCTGGGATCTAACGACTCTGTGAAACAGCAGTCTGAGGTGATGGGCTTCAAGAAGCTAGTAGATACAGTTAATAATTTGGATGCTGACGTGTTCATCAGTGGCCCTCTACCACCAATGAGTGGAGATGAGAGGTTCAGCAGGCTGTTCAGCCTGAACAAATGGCTATCAGGTGTGTGTGCCACTTACACCTTTAGTTATATTGACAATTTCAGTTTTTTCTGGGACCGCAGACATTATTTTAAGGCAGATGGTCTCTGCCTCAATAGATCTGGAGTTAGGTGTTTGCAGCTAATCTATTCTATGTTTTGAGTTCCCATTCTGCCCCAGCGGCCAAGGACAAAATGAAGTGAAAACATGAAGATAATGATAAGAATGTGACGCAGCCCAGAGATCACCCGGAGACGGCGACACCCCAGCCCCCACCTGCTGGGGCTCTCTGAGATACCGCCTGCACTAAAAGGCAGAAATGAGGACCCGCCCTCATCAACATCATCGTCACCATCTCTTCCTCTTCTGGATTTTACAGAACACATGAAGGAGCTGGTTAGTGTTGCCACCAGGATGACCCCATGCCCCAGTCCTCTCCCATCCCGTCGTCCTGGCCCTCCTCCTCCCCCAGCACAAACTCCTTATGTCAACTCCATCTCCAGTGTACAGAGACGCAGCCCAGAGAGATTGATATGATATGCATCGGGTCCAGGCAGCAGTACACGTCACAACCAGAGGGGTGGGGGGGTTTGTGCCATATTCAGGGACAATATACCCATTCATAAATTAGTATTTGGGGGTTTTTCATCATTTGAGTATGTATCATTCAAAATGGTTACAAAACAATCTTCCATTCTTTGTATTACCATCTACAAACCTCCAAAGAACTGTTTTATTGATGATTTTACTGAACTACTTTCAATTGTATGCACTAATTTTGACTGTTTGGTCATAACAGGGGACCTGAATGTGCAAATGGACTCAGCCCAAGGTAAACAATGTAAAGAACTCATTGCTGTCCTTGAGATGTTTGGTCTAACTCAGCATGTGAACAAGCCTACACACAACAAAGGACACACTCTAGATGTGCTTATCTCAAAGGGTGTTATTATTTTAAATGTGGATGTTGTGGATGTCGCTTTGTCTGATCACTTTTGTATTTTCTTTGACCTTTCTGTAACACCCAAGCCAACAGCTGACCCTACAATTACTCAAGGAAGACTTATTGATGACAACACAGGGATTCAGTTTCTGAAAATGATTAGTTTTGAAAATGCTCCGTGTTTCTAATGTTGATGATATGTTAAACTCTTACATATCAAGTGTCTTGAAGGTTATGGATGCCATTGCTCCTGTCAAGGTTAAAATGGTTAAAAGTACACAAAAGGCACCATGGAGAAAAGAGGTCTCAGTCAGGGCACAGAAAAGGGAGTGCCGGAGAGCCGAACGGAAATGGCGTAAGTAAAAGCTCCAGGTTAATTTTGAAATCTACAAAGAAAAGTTGTGTGTGTTTGCGTTGAACCAGAGAGAGCTATTTTTCAGAAATCATCAAAAACTGCAGAAACAACTCTCGTGTCCTGTTTGCTACAGTGAGCAGATTAACAAACCTTCCAGTCTCTATCCCCTTGCAACTGATTTCTACATCTAAATGTCAGGAGTTTGCAGTATTCTTTAATGACAAAGTTCAAGGCATTAAAAATGCAATTGTTTCCACGACAGACATAGCTCCTCTACCCCAGTTAGACATATGGAGCCGACACACTTCACACCTGTCTACGATAAAACAGTTGAAGAGATCATCTGCAGCCTGAGTCCATCTACTTGCTGCCTGGATGAGTTACCCACTAGATTCCTAAAGTCTGTGCTGAGCAGTTTACTTCCACAACTCGCTCAATTAGTCAATATCTCACTTCAGACTGGAATATTCCCAAAGGCCTTGAAAACTGCTGTCATTAATCCTCTCCTAAAGTCTGGATGCCACAGTACTGAACAACTATCGGCCCATATCAAACCTGCCATTCTTAGGAAAAGTCCTGGAAAAAGTTGTATACCAACAGCTGAGTGACTTTCTCCTGTCTAACAATGTGTTTGATGCTTTCCAGTCAGGCTTTAGGCCCCACCACAGCACTGAGACAGCTCTGATCAAGGTGACAAACTACATCCGCCTAAACTCAGATGCAGGCAAAGTCCTAGTTCTGCTTGACCTGACCGCCGCCTTTGATACAGTTGACCATGTGATTTTATTACAGAGGTTAAAAGACTGGGTGGGAATCACGGGTATGGCTCTCAACTGGTTCAAGTCCTACCTTAAGGACAGGTTTTACTTTATTCAAATTGGGAAGTGTTTCTCCGACCGAATGGGTGTGACCTGTGGGGTTCCCCAGGGGTCAATCCTGGGACCCCTTTTATTCAATCTCTGCATGCTTCCATAGGGTCAGCTAATACGCAACCATGATGGGTCCTACCACAACTATGCTGATGACACTCAGATCTAAGTGTCGCTGACAGCAGGAGGACATGGGCCTGTTGATTTATTGTGTCACTGTACTGAACAGATCAGTCTGTGGATGCAGAACAACTTCCTCCAGTTAAACTCAGACAAAACTGAAATCATTGTCTGTGGCCCACAGAAACAAAGAGAAAGTGTCATTAGTTACCTTCTGACGCTCTCTCTGGAACCTAAACATCAGGTCAGAAATCTTGGGGTAATAATCGATTCTGACCTGAACTACAACAGCCACATTAAATCAGTAACATCAGCAGCCTTTTACCATCTTAAAAGCATTGCCAGAATCAGAGGAATAGTCTCTAAACCAGACCTAGACTCCATGCTTTTATCTCTAGCAGGTTAGATTACTGTAACGGCCTGCTCACTGGGCTTTCTAAACGGGCCTTAAGACAGCTTCAGAACATCCAGAATGCTGCTGCTCGAGTTCTGAACAAAACCAGGAAATATGACCACATTATTCCAGTGCTCAAGTCTCTGCACTGGCTTCCTGTCACTCAAAGAATAGATTTTAAAACAGCTTTGCTTGTGTACAAGTCTTTTCATGGTTTAGCCCCAAAGTACATATCTGACATGTTAGAGCCATATGAACCAGCCAGGACTCTAAGAGCCTCAGGTAGTGGCCTCCTGCTGATGCCCAGAGTCAGGACCAAACAAGGGGAGGCTTAATTACAGTTTTATGCTCCTAAAATCTGGAACAGTCTTCATGAAGAGGTTAGACAGGTTTCAACTCTGCCGTTGTTTAAATCCAGGCTGAAAACAGCCTTATTTAACTGTGCATATAGCAACTGAGTACTATTATTATTATTTTATTTTTATTTTATTTCTTTTAAATTTAAAGCTGATTTTATTATTTCATTTTCTGATCTTTTTTCTGATGTAAAGCACTTTGAATTTTCTTTTACACGAAAATGTGCTATACAAATAAACTTGCCTTGCCTTGCCTTGCCTAAGTTGAAAAGAGGCTTTAGATCTGCAGACTGCCATTGCAGCCGCAGACGCTAAACTCAAGGTCTTGGAAAATTATGAAAGTGAATGTATGTCACATGTAAGCCAAGGAAGTTGTCCGACTATAGATTCTGGATCCCTCCCGTTATCTCTGAGTCAATGTCCAGTAAGCGAGATGAGGAATGGAAATGGTGAGCTTAAGCCACTGCGACCTCAACTTACTGCAGTACGACCGCCTAACTGTGATTTTGGAACAGGTGACCACACCTTGGAGACTCTGTGTAGCCTTATGTCAAGACAGAGTAATATAACAGAGCTAATGGTCAAACATCAGAAAATCCTTCCTTTGGACATCCCTACTTTCAGTGGTGATCCTCTGGATTACAATTCCTTTGTGAGAGCATTCGAGCATGGTGTAGAATCCCGCACTGAAAGTTGTAAAGACCGTCTATACTACTTGGAGCAGTTCACTGATTGCCAGCCAAAGGGGCTGATAAAGAGTTGCTTTCACATGAATCCAGATGAAGGCTACCAACGGGCAAAACAGCTGCTAAAAAGAGCATTTTGCTAACGATTATAAAATCGCCAGGGCCTACATTAACAAAGTATTGGACTGGACACCCATCAAGTCAGAGGACGCAGAAGCTCTGAACGCCTTCACACTCTTCCTGACAGCATGCTGTAACACCATGACTGATGTGAGTTATATGGAAGAACTGGATAATGTTGCAAACCTGAAAGCTATTGTTACAAAGCTTACATTTAAGCTACGTGAAAATGGAGAAATTTTGTGTTTCACATACAAGAGGAATGTGGAAGAAGAGTCAAGTTTAAGGATTTGGCAGACTATATTCACAAACAGGTCAAAGTTGCTCTTCATCCAGTCTTTGGCGACATAAAGGATAACATCCCAGCTAAAACATGGTCATAAAAACAAAGCAATCACAGAGAACAGAAAAAAGGTCCAAAATGAAAGTCTTTCACCACGAGCGCAGTGAAGCTGGAACAGAGGTTTGCAGAGCAACAGGATCACTCAGCTCATGCTTCACTATCGACACAGGTATGTCTAATCTGCAAAGGTGAACATGTCATGGAGATTTGTAACAAACTTAAAAGCAAGCCTCATAAAGAAAAACTAAAATTCTTGAGAAGCAAAGGACTTTGTTTCAGTTGTCTCAAGCATGGTCACATGAGTAAACTATGCAAAGCGAAGATGAGCTATGATCTGTGTTCTTTCATGCATCCCACCCTTCTGCATTTTAGGAAAAGGGATGTGGATTTAGAAAAAAGACAAAATAACACTGATGGTCAGATAGTTCTAACTGCATTCGTTTGCACTCAGTCTGAGGGTCGTGAGCTGACTGGGGTCGGAGAAGACGACTGCACACTAGCAATAGTCCCTGTCCAAGTCAAGTCCAAGTTTGGAAGTTAAATACTGCAGACATATGCAATCCTAGACCCAGGCAGCTCTGCCACGTTTTGTATTGAGACACTGATGAACTGTTTGAAGATTTGTGGATGAAAGACAGACATGCTGCTGAGAACCATGAATGAAGAGAAACCTGTCAGTACTTACGTGGTATCAAGTCTGGAGGTCAGTAGTTTGGCTGGTGAAGAGTTTATTGATCTTCCAGATGCTTTCACTCACAAGACAATACCAGTGGGAAAGGAAAACATACCAGAACAGAAGGATCTTGAAAAGTGGCCGTATCTCCAGAGAATACAACTGCCTCACATAGAAGCCAAAGTTGGATTGCTAATTGGAGCAAGTTGGACCAAAGGCTATGGAGCCCTGGGAGGTTATCGACAGCGTTGGTAACGGACCTTATGCAGTAAGAACAAAGCTTGGTTGGACTGTGAACGGGCCTTTAAGGGAAGGCTGCAGTTGAACAGATAAAAAAGGAATGTAAAGTGTGGTATATTCTTCATACCGCGGTGTATCACGCCGTGAAGCAGAAAAATAGGGTTGTGTTCGACTGTGCGGATTCCTATCAGGGAACGTCATTGAATGACTGACTTCTACAAGGCCCTGATTTAGCCAGCAGTCTCATTGTGGTCTTGATCAGATTCAGACAGGAACCTGTATCAGTCATGGCGGACGTGGAAGCAATGTTCCACCAGGTTAAAGTGGCTGATGACGATACTGATTTGCTGAGGTTTCTGTGGTGGGCAGGCGGAGATTATAATCAGGCTCTGGCTGAACACATGATGAATGTGCACCTGTTCGGAGCCACTTCTTCGCCCAGTTGCGGCAGTTTCGCACTAAAGAAGTGTGCGGAAGATCAGAGTCGACAGTTCAGAGCTGATGTAGTACAGACAGTCCTACAGAATTTTTATGTAGATGACTGCCTAAAGTATGTCGCTACAGAGGAAGAAGCAATAATGATGTGCCAAGATCCCATGAAAATCTGTGGCCATGGAGGCTTTCGTCTTACCAAATGGGTGAGCAACAGGCGGAAAGTGCTCGACTCCATCCCAAAGTCTGAATGGGCAAAAGAGATGAAAACCTTGGACCTTGATCAGGAAGAACTTCCTATGGAGAGAGCTCTCAGTCTCAACTGGTGTGTGGAATCCGACACATTTAAGTTTAAAATCACCATCAGGGACCGTCCATTCACAAGAAGGGGACTCTTCTCAGCCATCGGATCAGTATATGACCTGCTGGGAGTGCTAACTTCAGTGGTTTTGCCAGCAAAGACTATACTCCAAGATTTGTGCAGGTTCAAGATCGGATGGGACGACAAGTTACCTGAGTACTTCAAAAGGAGTTGGTGTGACTGGTTAGCCAGTCTTACTGCTTTAGAGCACTTTGGCTTTCCCAGATGTCTGAAGCCTGAAGGAATTGAAGACTGTGAGTTTACGCAATTGCATCACTTTGATTATGCGAGCGAGTACGCATATGGATCAGTAAGTTATCTTCTTCTGCAGAACACAAAAGATGAAATGCATTGTGCGTTCTTGATGGGCAAGTCCAGAGTGGCACCTTTAAGGTCACCCACCGTTCCACGGATGGAACTTACCGCTGCTACAGTGGCAGTGAAGATGGATGAAGTCCTGAAAAGAGAGTTGCAAATTGATCTTGCACCATCAATGTTTTAGACTAATAGTACAGTTGTACTAAAGTATCTGCAAAATGAGACAACCCGTTACAGGACATTTGTGGCAAATAGAGTGTCCGCCATTTTGAAAAGTTCTGAAGTGGAACAATGGAGATATGTGGCCACTGACAAGAATCCAGCTGACTGTGCCTCCAGAGGACAAAAACTGAGTTACTTTATGAAGAACACGAATTGGATTTCAGGTCCAGAGTTCCTTTGCGGTCTGGTTGAATCCTGGCCGAAGAGTCCATTGAGCAATACAGACATTGCATCTGATGATCCCAAAATCAAAAGAGTCACAGCCAATTTTATAGATGTGGAAGAAAATGTAACACCATTCAAGAAGCTCATCCATTACTTCACATCTTGGTTGAAGCTGAAACAGGCTGTGGCGTGGTTTTTGAAGCTTAAAGAGTTAATGTGGATTCTTTGTCAAAGGAGGAAAGAGCTGTGTGCAGCCAACAAAGAATCATGCTCGGATAGTGGCCAGCAGCTGACCAAAAGCCAGATGAACTCCTTTAAAGAAAGCTATAAGAGCGCACACATCTCAGTAGATGACCTGGAAGTTGCTTCACATTATCAGATTCTGTCAGAAGAAGAAATTCTCAGAAGAGATTGCAGCTCTGAGTAAAGGACAAAATGTAAAGCGCACCCGCCCCTTGTACAAGTTGAACCCGATGCTTCAGGACGGCGTGCTGCGAGTGGGTGAAAGGCTGAGCCGGGCATCCATGCCGGTGAGTAACAAGCAACTCCAGGAGCGCCAGCGCTGGGCCACAGCTTCCCGAAGCTTCAAAGAAGGAGACGTGGTTCTCCTCGTGGACCCCTGTGCACCAAGAAATTCTTGGATTATGGGAAGGATAATTGAAACTGTTCCAGACAAGAAGGGTTTAGTTCGGAGAGTACGGATAAAGACAAAAACTAACATCTTGGACAGACCCATTACAAAAATGCCTGTTGGTGGAAGATGAATGGGCCAGAGGTAAAGACTGAGCTCCCACCATGAGCCATGTGCTGGTAACCTCTGGCTCTTTTTCTTTCTGTCTCTTTCTTCTTTGTCAATTTTTTTCTGCACGGCTGATGAAGACGAAGACTGGCTGAAAATGGACTTTGCATCCTTCTTTGTAGTTTTCTGACAAAACAGTGGGTATTTCATATCCCTATTTAAAGGCAGGCTTTTATTTTGACTGTTAATTTTCAAGAAATTGAGGTAATTGTTCTTGTTGTGATTACATTATCAGAAGAATTAGGGGCCGGTAATGTAACCGTTTAATTGTTTGAACGGTTTATAGTAATTTCAGTTAATAATTTAATTTCATTTAAAGAACATAGGCAAGGCAAGGCAAGGCAAGGCAAGGCAAGGCAAGTTTATTTGTATAGCACATTTTCGTGTACAAGACAATTCAAAGTGCTTTACATAAGAAAAAAGATCAGAAAATGAAACAATAAAATCAGTTTTGAATTTAAAAGAAATAAAAAAAAAAAAAAAAAAAAAAAAAAAAAAAAAAAAAAAAAAAAAAAAAAAAAAA
>JAVLVB010000798.1:268184-295128 GCA_032876305.1 Orestias chungarensis | reverse complement strand
TGTTTTGACCAGAGATTTTTCTTCTTCTGTTTTTTAATATTTACGGGGTTGGCAAAAAACGTATGACTGCATTACCGCCACCTACTGGAATGGAGTGTGAATGCTTAATGCTTTATTGCATTGTACTGTCTATGTACCTATTGAGCCATCATCTTGTTTCCTGCGCCTTCACTGTAACTGTAACTACATTCTTAAAACTCTTTTCCCAGCAAATAAATGATAAAAATTAATTAATTAATTAATAGTAAAACACTCGATGTCCACAATCATATTCTGTTAATTAACTGTTTTTTCTTGAAAAAATTTAATTAAAATCGTAATACTTTTGCTTCCTGTATCTTTCTGTAATAAGTATGTCACTTTAAATGTTTCTTTGTTTCTTCTGAATTCCTCCATCATATATTTTATCTGTTGGTCATTTCTTTTAAATATTAAAATGACTATTTTTTCTATCACTCCACAATATTGACAATTTCCAGTTTTGTGTTTGTTTGTGTCTCCAAATCTTATTCTTGTTAATGTCTGTTTCTCCTCGTTCCTCTCATCATTCGCACTGTCCTTTTAACGTTATAAAAACCATATTCCTTCGTTTTCTACATTCCATTCCTTTACTCCACTTTTCCTTTTTTCCGTTTTTGTTTGACCATACTTGTTTCTTTGGACTTATTTGTTGTTATTGTGAAGTTGATTTGTCCTGTTGTTGCCCTTTTTGCTGCCCTGTCTGCTGCTTCAATTTGTGCGGGTACCCATATGAATGTAATTTATTTTTCTCCCCTTGTCCTGTTCAGCATGATGGCTAGTAGAATGAGTTTCTGGCTGCCATAGTTGTGTTTAACATATTTTCTTTTCCAAGTGAGGCTTTATAGAGCCTACCTTGATTCCCATAGTTTGATCATTTATTGATTACTGAGGTGTTATATACATTGTAAAGCTAAACTGGACTGAGGGGTGGGGGGAGGGTGCACAGAGTGAAAGGGAACATATACACATAATATTCAAAAAAACAAACAATAACAAAAACAAACGAACAAACAAAACAAAGGAACCAAAAAAAAGGGTACCAGGAGCAGCATCCTACCCGTCCCGCCAGGCCCCGACCGCCCAGGCACGGGCCAGTGCCAGGGCCCAGGGCCCAAAGGCCCGAGCGCCCCCAGCGCCCAGAAGAGAGCCGGCCCGACACCCGAGAGAGATAGGCGACCCCAAACAGCCAGCCGCGGCGGATCGATACAAGCCCCCGTGCCCCCACCACTGCACCCCGGGGGCCAGTCCGTCCGCAGGGCAGGGCATGACCCCCCCCCACAGGGGAATAGCATGGGGGGACAGAGGACACCAAGTCACAGACCCAGCCCCACCCACATTCATACACAATCTCACTCACTCACTCACTCACTCACTCACTCACTCACTCACTCACTCACTCACTCACTCACTCACTCACTCACTCACTCAAGGTAGGGATGGGGCTTGTGTTTGGGGGAACCATCCTCTGGTGCAGCCCAGTGGGTGGCCCCCGGGACAAGAAGCGCCCCCACCGACGCAGTATCCACCCCCCCGAGCCCGCAGACCAACCCCCCCCTAGGGAAGGGGATGTGGAGGGAAGCATGCCACAGTTTGCAGAGAGTGGCGCAACCAAAGGCCCTCTGTTTCAGGACATGCAAGGAGCCGGGAGCTGCGCAGAACCGGCAAAGTGATCCCCGCTCTCCAGCTGCACCACAGCCCCCGCCCCCAACCGTCCTGTGTGTGGTGTGTGATTTGTGGTATGCAATAGTGACTAATGTGTATTTAAGAATGAGGGAGAGTGGTTCATGGAGTTCGACAAAGGCCCACTTCACCACACTCCAGAAACCACACCTCTCCCTCAAAGACCCTAAGTGTGTGGGTGAGTGTTGTGGACTTGAGCCAGAGAGGAGAGGGGAGTAAGGGGTGTGTAAGACCGGGAGCAGTGGCGCATCTATTTTTTCTTTTTGGTCTTTCGATGCATCAGTGTAAATCTAAACCTAATTATAATTTGTATCTATATATTCTTTAACTTTGCATGAGTTAAAGTTGAATCTTTTATCAATTTTGTTTTTCATGAGTGTTAAGTTTACTTTTGCATTTGGTAATATCCACTGTGGTATTGTTGGTAATCGTACTACTGGACTTATTGTTATGTTATTTACTTGAAATTACCCACCACAAGCGTCTAGTTTCCTCTCTCATCCTTTTCCCAACTTGGTTGTAAAATTGCTAATGTTTGATGATCTAAAAATCTAGTGACCTTTCTCCCATTTCTACTTTAAGTGCTGCTATTGGTGTGGTTCTGATTTCTCCATCACAGATTTTAAATGCTTGGTGTTACATATTATCCAGTTTTTTCAGAACAATTTTAGCTGCTGATGCAGATATTATACTGCCAAACTCTATATTTGATCATACCTGTTTATAATGTCTTTAATAAAGTTCTGTCTGCTGCCCATTCATTTCCTGCCTGCCATCCATCCATCCATCCATCCATCAATCCATCCATCCATCCCATTTATCCTTGTGGGGTTGCAGGGGTCTACTGGTGCCTATCTCCAACTCACCTGTCCATGGTACACACAAGACAGGTCACCAGTCCATCACAGGGCAAGACAGAGACACACCGGGCAAACAACCACTCACATCTAAAGACAAATTAGAATACCCAATCTACCTCAAACTCATGTTTTGGGACTGTGGGTGGAAGCTGGATTACCCGGAGAGAAGCCACACATTATAACTCCTTGCAGATAGACTGGAATCTAATCCACAGACTTCTTGCTAAAAGGCAACAGTGCTACCAACTGCACCATTGTGCAGCCCTTAATTACTGCCAAACATCTCATTGTATTTAGGATAATGTTTTACATTTTTCAATAATTCCTAAAACAAATGTATACTGTTTACCCACTCTATTTCTTCCTCATTCATTTTCAGTTGTTTTAGTTGTATACTTCTTTTTTGATTAAATATCATTGCTCTTGTTGTTCCCACTGAGAATATAAACCCTCATTCGTATACCCATTTCTGAATAATATTGATAGCGTTTTGAATTTTGTTTAAAATTAGTTATACATTTTTGCCTCTTTTCCTTATTGCTCCATCACACAGTATTTTGTTAGTTTTCTCCTCCTTTATCTTTTAGGCAGTTTGCAAACAACTTAGAAGTAAGAAATGGGGATCGCTTGACAAACATCTATGACATATGTAGGATAAATGCATAGATTCTTTGATTTTATCCTAAATATATATGTATATATATACATGCGTACATGCATTCTACTAAATTCTATCAAATAAAATACACTGCTTTAAAAATTAAAATAAAACCTTATATCTTCTGTGTCTTGAATCTTTCTGCAATATATCAAAAATATCCAATTTCATGTTCATATTACTAAGATTCTCAACCAACTGATTTCTCTGAACCTAATATTTCCTACAAGTCAAAATAAGATGTCCTATTGTCTTGTGTCCCCCACACTCAGATTTCCATGTCTGATGTTTTCCCATCATAACTAAAATTTTCTACAGTTACTTACCCATCATCCCATTGAGACGGTGTCCTGCCCACGGCCAAAACCAAATAGATTAAAGATCAATCTAAAAAGAGTTTATCATGAAAATCTCATAAAGATAAACAACTACTCAGATTAAATAAAAATTTACAACTATTAAGTGTGGATTATGGAACTCTCCTCAAAGTCCTTATTAGTTAATGACTTAATTCTTGATAATCTAATTGATTTGCTTTGTCTCAAAGAAACCTTGCTGCAGCAAGAGGATTATGTTAATATCAACGAATCAACTCCCTCTAATTATTCAAACTTTCACATTCCTCGAAGTACTGGGAGAGGTGGAGGAGTAGGAAGCATTTTTCAATCAGATTTATTAATTAATCCCAGGCCGACTAATAGTTATACTTCTTTTGAACATTTAACCCTTAGCCTTCTTCCTCCAACCTCTAAAAGAATTAAACCCCTTCTGTTTGTTATTTTGTATCGTCCGCCAGGACTTACTCTGAATTTATAGATCAGATCTCAGATTTTGTATCTAAACTAGTGTTAAACACTGATAAAATCGTTATAGTGGGAGATTTTAACATTCATGTTGACACAAAAAATTACAGCCTAAATGTAGCCTTTCCTGCAATTTTAGACTCAATTGGCTTCACTCAAAAAATCCAAACACCTACCCACTCTCTTAGTCACACTTTAGACCTTGTGCCGACTTATGGCATTGAGTGTGAAAAAGTTATAGTACTGCCTCATAACCCTCTCCTTTCTGACCATTTTTTGATAACTTTTGAGTTCTTTTTCACTGAGTACTTAAAATCTTAAAGAAAATGTCTTTATAGTAGGTGTTTATCAGACAATGCTATTACAGCCCTTAAAGAATCCATTACACCTTTAACTTTTTCAGTATTTCAGAAATACGCAGTGGAGGGCAGCAAATTAATTACACAAATTGATGCTTTTGTTCATAGTATTACGTCCTCATTTCGTACCAGATTAGACAACGTAGCCCCCATAAAAAGGAAAGTGATTACTCATAGGAGGTTGGCCCCAAGGTTTATTTCAGAACTTCGTAACTTGAAAGGAAACACCAGGAAATTGGAGAAGAAACGGCGATCTTCGCTTTTAGGAGTCCTATTTATCCTGGAAAAACATAGTGCTTCTGTATAAAAGGACCCTTCGCCAAGCTATATCTACATATTTTAAATTATTAATAGAGGAGAATAAGAAAAATCCTAGGTTTCTTTTTAATACAGTTGGTAAACTTACAAGAAACGAAAACTCTGTTACATCATCCATTCCCCCAGCTCTTAGCTGTATTGACTTTATGGAATTCTTTATTGATAGAATTGAATCTATTAACACTAAAATTGATGGCATCCTACCAAACATAACTACTACCTCAGTAAGCAAGGAGACACTGAATGTGGCTCTGGGGCCTGATCTCTGGTTGAAGTGTTTTGTTCCAGTTTATCCTTCTGAGCTTTCAAAAATATTTTCTTCATCTAAGCCTTCAACTTGTATCTTGGATCCAATCCTGACAAAATTATGTAAAGAAGTATTTCCTATTATTGTTACCCCCATTTTGGAAATGATTAATTTGTCATTAGTGAATGGCTATGTACCAGAGGCTCTTACGGTAGCTGTAATAAAACCCCTACTTAAGAAACCTTCTCTTGATCAAGAAGACTTAATAAATTACAGACCGATATCTAATCTTTATCTAAAATCTTTGAAAGAATTGTTGCTCTCTCAACTGAGAGAGCATTTGAGGAATAATGACCTATTTGAAGAATTTCAGTCAGGTTTCAGAGCTCATCATAGCAATGAGACAGCTCTCCTTAAAGTCACAAATGATATTCTCATGGCCTCAGACAATGGACTCGTTTCTATTCTAGTTCTGTTAGATCTCAGTGCTGCTTTTGACACAGTCAATCACAATATCCTCAAAGAAAGGGTTGAACACACTGTGGGGATCAAGGGAACAGCACTAGGCTGGTTTAAATCGTGTTTGTCTGATAGATCCCAGTTTGTTAATCTAAATGACAAATCTTCGCATTGTAAGGTTACTTGTGGAGTACCACAACGTTCTGTACTTGGCCCAATTCTATTTATTATATACATGCTCCCTATTGGTAAAATCATCAGATAGCATGCTGTTAATTTCCACTGTTATGCTGATGATACACAACTGTATTTATCGATAAATCCTGAGAAATTCAGTTAGTTTGGTAGATTACAGGTATGTCTACATAACATAAAAATGTGGATGACTTTAAACTTTCTGCACTTGAACTCTGAAATGACAGAAGTTGTTATCTTCAGACCAGAACCTCTAAAAAAGAAACTGCTTAGTGTAGTTGTTGAGCCTTTTAGTCAGGATATTGTGATCGACTGTGATAAAAGCAGCACTGAGATCTAACAGAACTAGAATAGACACGAGTCCATTGTCTGAGGCCATGAGAATATCATTTGTGACTTTAAGGAGAGCTGTCTCAGTGCCATGATAATTTCTGAAACCTGACTGAAATTCTTCAAATAGATCATTATTCCTCAAATGCTTTCTCAGTTGATTTTTCAAGGATTTTAGATAAAAAAATGAAGATTAGATATGGGTCTATAATTTTTTAAGTCTTCTTGATCAAGAGAAGGTTTCTTAAGTAAGGGTTTTATTACATCTACCTTAAAAGCAGTAATAAAATTGTTAAATGAAATGTTATTCATTTAACAATGTTATGGGGGACGTGTGTATGGGGGACGTGTCTCTGTGTATGTCCAAAACTGGTGGTGTCGGGATGCTGTGGTGGTATGTAAACACTACTCACCAATGGCAGAGTTTATGATCATAAAGTGCCATCCTTTTTACCTGCCAAGGTAGTTTACTGCAATCTTGCTGGCTGCTGTTTACATGCCTGCGACCAGCAACAACGGGGAGAGGAACACAGCACTAAATGAACTGTACCATGCCATCAGTGAACAACAGACTGCACACCCAGACGGCTTCCTCATCCTGGTTGAGATTTAAACCATGCCTACCTAAAGTCTGTTCTCCCAAAACTCTAGCAACAAGTGGATTTCCCAACAAGATGGAACAATATCCTGGACTTGGCTTACACAACACAAAAAGGAGCATACAAACCCACCCAATTATCGAACATTGGACTCTCGGATCACCTTACTGTTATGCTAAGGATGGCATACAGGCAAAGTGTGAAAGCCAGCAGACCTGGAAGACAAGCAGCTAGCTACAATGGCCACACAGATATTGAGGAGCATAAAAGCATTGTGACATAGTACATCACAAAGTGCATTGATGATGTGACTGACAAAAAAACCATCATCACCCAGGTAAACTGCAAACCATGGCTAACGGGTGATGTTCACAACCTACTGAGGGCCCGAGATGAAGCCTTCAGAGCCGAGGATGATCAGGGCTTGAAAACAACGAGAGCCAACCTGTCCCATGGAATCAAGAAGGTGAAACAAGAGTACACAAACAAGATTACAACTCATTTCAAGGACAGCAGAGACGGACAGAGCCTATGGCTGGGCATCCAGGCCCTAACAGACTACAAACCAGTGCAACGGAGCTGTGAGAGCAACATCTCTCTGCTAAACAACCTGAACAGCTTCTTTGCACGCTTTGAAGCACAAAACAACACATGCCCACAGAAAACTCTTCCTCCCCCTCATGACCAGACCCTGCGCCTCTCAGCCGACATGGTGAATAGGACACTCGGCAAAGTGAACCCCCACAAAGGAGAGGGACCAGACAACATCCCAGACCACGTGCTAAAAGATTGCAGAGCAGCTAAAAGATGTGTTCACTAAGGTCTTTAACACCTCCCTGGAGCAAGCAATTGTTCCATTACTATACAAAACTGCAACTATCATACCTGTGCTAAAGAAATCAGCTCCATCCTGCTTCAACGACTACCGTCCAGTGGCACTGACATCCATCATCATGAAGTGCTTTGAACGGCTGGTGATGGCTCACATCAAATCCAACCTTCCCACCACTCTGGACCCCTTTCAGTTTGCATACAGAGCGAAACAATCCACAGAGAATGCAATCTGCTTTGCCTTTCACCCTGTCCTCACCCACCTGGACAAAAAGGACTCGTATGTGAGAATGCTGTTCATTGACTTCAGTTCAGGATTCAATAGCATACTACCACAACAACTCATCTGCATTCTGGACTTCCCTCTGCAATTGGCTGCTAGGCGTCCTTGTTCAGAGGCCTCAAGCAGTATGTGTTGGAATCTCCACCTCGAGCAGCATCACCCTGCTGACACATGACTGCAAAACAACTCACACCTCTAACCACATAGTAAACTTTGCGGACGACAAAACCCTGGTGGGCCTCATCACCAAGGGCGACAAAACCCACTACAGGGAGGAGGTCAATCATCTGACCAAGTGGTACAGCAACAGCAACCTCCTGCTAAACGTCAGTAAGACCAAGCAGATTGTTTTGGACTTCAGGAAGGGCCACACTAAACACCCACCACTGACCATCGATGGCACTGCTGTAGAACAAGTGGGCAGCACCAAATTCCTGGGGGTGCACATCAGCGAGGACCTCTTCTGCACCACCAACTCCACATCACTTGTGAAGAATGCCCAGCAAAGCCTCTACTTCCTACGCAGCTTAAGAAGGGAAGTGCTCCACCATCCTGTCATGGTCTGACAGTTTCCGTGTTGGTTTATTGTGTTCCCTGTCGTTTTTCCCTGCTTTCTCTCTCTCAGTCTTACCACCACCAGAATACCAGAACTTCTTGCACAAAACCAGAACTTTTTGGACAACACCAGAACTTTTGCACAACTGCCCAACCTCCAAATACAGAGGGCAAACTTTGCACTATTGCCAATTGCACATCACACTTCATTTCATGACATGACCACTATTTGAATGTACTGCACTCTCTCTTTTACTACCTCTCCCTTCACTCACAATGTGAATACCTATTTGTCCTGTGTACTGGAATCTGTGTTAAGTGGTTTATCTAGGTTTTAGTTCTGTGTATGTAGTATAAAGGGTATCTTAGTTGTTTAATTACTTAAATTAATCTTTGTTTAGTTAAGTCACTCTTTCCACTTGCACTTCATTTATGGAGAGTATCTACAGTATTATAATATATACAGGTTAGGATAAGCCTGCTTTGACTGAGCCTCTTATTATTACTTAGTGTCAATAATGTCTTGTCTGTATCACTGTGGGATGATGAGAGATGTAATTTCGATTCCTTTGTATGTCTGGACATGTAAATAAATTGACAAAAAAGCTGACTTTGAACATGAGCTGCCTCTATTAAAGTGACAGGACAAAACACTGGAGGAAAATCTACATCAGGGGTGCCCAATACATCCATCAAGATCGAGAGGAGTGCATGTAGAGCGCAAGGCATTAAAGGAAGTAGATGGCCTCATCCATCCGTTTGTTTTTTGATTAACATACCCGGCAGCTAACTAATGCATATTTAAGCATGCATGCGCACTGCACATTGCCTTTGCATTAGCCACTTTAGCAAACTACAGTGTTGCTTAGTATCTTATAGTAATTTATTAATAATTATTATTATATATTGTATTAAAATAATTATCAACAATTTAAATTAATTCATGGGTCACTTGCCGAGAATCAAAAACTATCTTGCCAAACATTGTCTCATGAAGGAGTGTGTTCATAGTATAAGTTGTAGACACTGAGTCATGTATCACAATAAACACAAACTTCTGCTATTTAATATTATACAAATCTGTTTAAGTAAATGATTTAACCTTACAGCCAAAACTTTCAGTCAACCAACTAAGGCATAATTAAACAGCAAACTAACAAACTAGTAATAGGGATTAAGAATAAAGAAACAATAACATGGAATATTCAATAAATGGATGTTAGAGGAAACAGGAAACACTAACAGATTATTTCTAAAAACAGAATAGGAAAGAAACACCAAAGAAAAAGAGGGTTTCATGTTCCCCCAAATTGATTGTAAAAATGTTGGCATCAGGACTACTGGCATTTACACCAGTCTTTCTAAACTGTCTGTGTAGGTTACAAATTATCTTTTATAATGATTACTAATGCTTAGAAGGATGGATGCGGCCATCTACTTCCTTTAATGCCATGAGATCCACGTGCACTCCTCTCAGTCTCGATGGAACTATTGGGCACCCACGATCTAGACGCTCTCCAATTATTTCTGTAAATTTGTATACATACTGACACTTCCAACAATGTTTATACATCTAATCTGTAAAAATCGTACACCCCTAAACCCAGATTTGTTTTCAATCTGGAACCTATACTGTTTGCCTACGCAGTTTTTCTCACCAACTTGAACTTCAAAGACCTAAAAAAGACAAATAAGTATTTACAAATCCGGTGCCAGCAGACATTTAGAATGAAAACAAAAAAATATCTGTTCTTATACAGAAAATTTAATTTAATTTATTCAGGTCTGGCAATTGTCATATCTAAAACAATTTATTTTAAAGGAGAAAACCAGGGGTGACAAAACCCACTACATGGAGAAGGCCCATCTTCAGATCAAGGGGTGCAGCAACAACAATCTCCAGCTGAACATCACCAAGACCAAGGAGATCGTTTTGGACTCCAGGAAGGGCCCCACTAAACACCCACCACTGACCATAGATGGCGCTGCAGTGGAAAAATGGACATCACCAAATTCCTGAGCATGAACATCAGTGAGGTCCTCTCCTGCACTACCAACACCACATCACTTGCAAAGAAAGCCCAACAAAACCTCTATTTACCAATTAAATTTTCATGTTATGATTCTCAACTAATTGATTTGTCACTCTAATAACTCCTGCACAATAAAATACATTTACTAGCATGATTTGTTAAAGGAAATATAAAGCAGAAGTGCAACCACGATTGCATTTTGGTAAAGTGATACTGCCGTCTTGCTTAAACACAGTTCCATTGTCTCTTCTTCTCCACAATCCCAATTCCCTGTCAGATATTTTCCTAATATAAACAGTGTTCTGTTCAGTCTAGTGTGCCCAATTCTAAATTTTGAATTTACTTTTCCTTTCTTTTCTTCTCATTTCTTCAGGTTTCCTTAGAATCTTTTTTTTTTTCTCCAAAAGTTTTAGCACCTCTATTTCATTGTTTGGTCTAATTATACCTTTCATTTCTGTAAAACTTAATTCAACATTAATATCATGCAATATAAGATTGGTGCTCTCCTTAGCCATCCTTTCTACCATTGTGTCTCCTCCGACCCCATAATGTGCTGGAACCAATATAAAATTCCCTGTAATCCCCATCATGTTTATATTCTATAAAGTGTTTAATATAAAGTAATATATTTTTACTTTCTGACTGGTTATGCTTCAAACTGGCCAAAGATGAACTAGAATCTGAACAAATGGTTGATTTTAATGGTCTACCGATTGAAAAGCTAACAGTAAAGCAAGCATCAGGGGTTTCACAAGGACCTTACTTGACATCGAAAACAATAATAATCTTCTTGCCGATTTGTGGTGGTAGACAAAAAGTGTACGTTACAACACCAACTGTTTTGGAGTGTTATAATATGTTAAATTATTAAAAAATAACATTTCTGCCTCATTGTGTAAACAAGGTGGGAAGCCCTTTTAAGTCTTGTACTTTTGGTCTATAAACAGGAAGAAAACTTACATAATGAGTAACAATAATATACTATTTTTCTTTGGAATGATTAAACAATGTTTGACTGATTTATAACCCTAAATTTATTATGGCCAAACATCTTTTAAGACACCTTTTATTTTACTTGTAATAATGAGAGATCCCACTAAACATCAGATCACAGATCTTTGTGGCTGTTTCGCAAACACTGCCCAATAGTTTGTGAATTAGCACTGCAAAAGAAAGAGCATTACAGAAAAATCCAACCCCAGGCAGGGGTCGACTATAACAGGGAAGAGACATTAATTCATAAGGTCATAACTGCTTTAGTTCAAAGACTCTGCATGGCCAGGCTAGAGAACTGAATTGTTGCAGCTGCATGATGGAAATTTTTCAATGTCTTGCCGTTTCCTGCTACTTGTCACAAATCCCTATACTATCATTTTGTCCCCCCTCTACGAAAACAACATTGTGTAACTGGTTGTGGGCGTGTTTGTTTATAGCCCTTAAACAGTATTGCTATCTATTTAATCTGTCCATAAAGTTGTTCAGCCAGCTGGATGGATATTTTTTAGAAGTCCTTATCCGAGGATGCGAGAAAGTTTGTATATTTGAATGACTCTGTAAGTACATCAAATGCAACTCACTTTCCAAAACACTGAACTGCACTTGGTCAGTTCTGTTTCAATGCTACACATGAGCATTCCAACGACGCATTCTGATCCCTTGTTTCTTTTTTTGGTTTCTGATATCCGAAAAATGTTGGTTTCATAAGCTTGTAAATGACATTGTAAATTACTTCCACAATCGCTATATTTCAAACCACATCTATATCTGTCAAGTCATCCTGACATATGCTGCTGCTGAGTGGGTGGTGGGGGGTAACTGTATTTCAGGGAGTAAATAAAAAACCCCAGTCATGATCATGCAGGCGTAACTGAAAACCCAACATCTAGCTCTCACCCCTACGAATTTTAGGGGTGAGTGTTTTTGCTTAATGTTGAAATTCAGTTTACCAGCATGAGTCAAACTTTTTTCACATATATCACATGAAAAAATTCTAACTTGTATGAGTTCCAAATGAATTCAAATGTGAATTACTTATGAAACATTTCCCACAAATTTCACAAAAAAGGTCCTCTCACCTCTGTGGGTTCTTAGGTGAACAGTTAACTTTGAACGTCTTATGAAACTCTTTCCACATTTTTCACAAGAAAAAGGCCTCTTACCTGTATGAATTCTATTCTGATACTTTAAACTACACTTTCGAGAGAAACTCTGTCTGCACAATTTACATGAAAAAGGCTTCTCACCTGTGTGGGTTCTTTTGGGAACTTACAAAACATTTTTCACATGTTTCACAAGAAAAATGCCTCTCACCTGTATGCATTTTCTTGTGAAGTTTTAAAGTACCAACTTGAAAGAAACTGTGTCCACAAGTTTCACAAGAAAAAGGTTTATCACCTGTATTGATTGTCTTATGAGTTTTCAAAATATTATTTCGACAATAACATTTTCCACGTTTCACAATAAAAGGGTTTATCACCTGTATGAGTTCTTTTTTGACTTTTTAGTTTGAATTTCTTACGCGGACTTTGTTCGGACTTACCAGAACTTTGTCTCTGCAGCTCCAAATCGATTCTGTTCAGCTTTACTTGAGGTTTCCAGTTGATCTTCATCATTCTCCTCAGACTGTCGAGCTTTTTCGGACAAAGGTTTTTTCAAACTCCGTGCTACAGTATTTCAGAGGTTAGTCGACCTCTGAAAAAATCTCTCAGAGGGTGAACTGAAGACATTGTAACTGAAACTACTGAAATATTCAGCTAAAACACAAAAAAACAGACCTGTTCCACCTATTTTCACACGAGATTTTTTCTTCTTCTTCTTCTTTGGGAATTTTAATGGCGGGTGACATTTAACGTTAAGATGTATTATCACTGTTTCATTCTGTATAATGAAAAAGAGCAACAGAATGAAAAATGGTGTCAGCAGTTGTGATTTCAACCGAAGTGAGTTAGAGCTGAGTGGTGAAGAGTGAAAAGTGCCGCTAGCTTGACGCTATTAGCCTAGCTCGAGAGTTCGAGTGAGTGCCGGCCGATGTTTTCGGAGCCGCAGCCGGAGCCAAAAAGATCCCCAGACAACGCGGTGGATAGTCACAAGCTGCCTCCAATATCTTGTTTGGATTCTACCAACTTAGGAAAAGCTTGGAAAAGTTAGAAGGAGGAATTTATGCTATACACGGACCTCACGATGCCTGATACTGAGGAGACAACTAAAGTCAAGCTGTTCAACTACCTTCTTGGAGAGAAGGGAAGGGAACTTCTGAGGACATTGACAAGTGGTACCACATCAGGAAGGATGACAGTGACTTCAATGATTACGCTGTTACATAAACATTTCAACCCAAAACTTAATGAGACTGTCGAGCAATATACGTTTTTTTCGAGACCAAGGGCAAGACGGAAATATTGACAGATATGTCACAGATTTGAGAGTGCTAGCCAGCACGTGCAATTTTGTTGAAATTAAAGACTCATTAATAAGGGATCTGTTAGGTTGAATCCTTTCAGTGCACTTTTCAGGTTGTCCACTGGGGGTTACCAGAGCCGCCTCCACTGATGCATCTGCTCACCTGGCCAAGTGTATCTATTTTGTGGTGACGAGCTGGACCAGTTTAAAAGGATCGTTGGATCAGCTACTCATCGCCTGAGTATTAGTTGCTTCCGTTAACCCTCTTGCTCTCAGTGCCAGTTCTTAATCTCTTGTGATTTTTCTAGTGATAACTTATTCTCTAGTTTTGCTCAAGTTCTCTAGCCTTTGTTGTTTCAGTTTTCAGTCTCAAGTTGCTATAGTTCTCCAGTTGTTTATCTTTGATACACTAAGCCTTTTGAGTTTTTGTAGTTTATTCAATTCGATTATTTTGATACTTTGTTTCCCCTTTTTGCCCGTCATTATCTCCTGTGCTCCAGCCAGGTTCCCATTATCATCAGTATACAAACCGTTCAAGATTCTCACCGTTCAGTACAACCCTCTGGTTGCTCGGTCCGCTCGCTCCACCACTCTCCATCTGCTGTACTCACCCCCTTGACAACCAACCCCTGGATTACACTGGAAAGACTCACCACTCACCCCTCCTGGCATCAACCATCAATCCACAAGTAAGATCTATCCATTACTCACGCTCTGCCTGCACAAACCCTCACCCACCTGGAGCAGAAGGATTCATATGTTCGTATGCTGTTTTTGGACTTCACATCTGCCTTCAACACCATGATTCCTCAGACTCTGATTAGTCCTGGACTTCCTGACCAACAGGCCGCAGTCTGTGAGGATTCACAACATCTCCTCCCTCACCATCACCCTCAGCACTGGCTCCCCTCAGGACTGTGTGCTGAGCCCCCTCCTGTTCACATTGCTTACATATGACTGCTCCCCTATCCATCCAGGCTGTCATATTGTGAAGTTTGCGGACGACACAGCAGTGGTTGGATGCATCACAAACAGTGATAAGTCCAGCTACAGGCAGGAGGTGGAACACCTGGTGGGCTGGTGCAGAGATAACAACCTCTGTATTAATGTAAAGAAAACCAAGGAGATGATTGTGCACTTCAGAAGGGGCAAGCATGCCCACCTCCCCGTGCACATGGGAGGAACTTCGGTGGAAGTGGTCAACAGCTACAGGTACTTGGATGTACACCTGAGTAACAACCTCACCTGGAGTAACAACACTTCCATTCTGGTCAGGAAGGCGCACTAGCGGCTCTACTTCCTCAGGAGGTTGAGAAGAGCTGGACTCGGGAGCTCAGTTCTCACCTCCTTTTACAGATGTGTGGTGGAGAGCGTCTTGTGCTCCAGCATCAACTTGTGGCATGGAAGCTGCTCTGCTGCAGACAGAAAAGCTCTGCAGAGGGTGGTGAAGGCTGCACAGAGGACTGTTGAAGTCAGCCTCCCCAGCACCACAGACATTTACACCTCCAGATGCAGGAAGAGGGCCTCCGGCATCATTTAGGACCCCACACACCCAGCACACTCACTTTTTGTCCCACTCCACTCAGGCAGGAGGCTAAGGAGCATCAAGTGTAAAACCACCAGACTGAGAAACAGCTTCATTCCTGAAGCTGTGAGACTCTCAAACACACTCAATTACAAATGAAAAACACTTTCTCATTTAACCGGCACTGTTCACTTTAATATCACACTTTAAAATGTCACTTTAAAATGTCACTTTAAAATGTCACTTTAAAATGTCACTTTATATGTCACTTGCACTCCGAATTTTGAATGCTGCTATGTCCGAAGTCCCATATTGTAGATTCTGTGTCCATATTGTAGATTCTGTGTAGTCAAATCCTATTTCTCGTATAGTTCTTTATATTTTATTATATTATTTAAAATTGCTATCAGGGTGTAAACTGGACCTGGATTTCCCGTTTTCTATCGCCTCTGGTTCCCCGTTGCTGTCTGCTGTCTCTGGATTTCCCGTTGCCGAACAACTCTGGTTCCAAGATCCCATTCCCACTTCCCTTCAATAAACTTTATTATTATTGTACTCCTGAGAGTCCTCGAGTTTATGTGGGTCAGCTTAAAACAACATGACTAGATCGTATTGTTTGTGGTGCAAGTAGCTCTGCAATGACGGAAAGACTGATAAGAGAGGAAAACCTAACACTAGATAAGTGCGTGCAAATATGCAAAGCTACAAAACTGTCAAAAGAGAACAATACAAGGTAAAATATTGGAGGAAATACACGCTATGCCAAAGAATCCCAGGAGAGACAAAAAGAATGAGATCAACTGGAACTTTTGTGGGAACACACACAAAAAAAAGTAACTAAAATGTCCAGCCTACGGAAAAAAAATGTAAGAAATGTGGAAAAGAGAACCACTTTGCTGTTAAGTGCAAATCAAAGTTGAAAAAACCAAGAAAGGGAGACCGGTACGCACAATCTCAGAGTCAAGTGAGTCATATGAGAACATAATCATAATAACTGAATAAAACCTGGAGAAAATAATCGAGGTGAAGGATGCACATAACAAAAGCCAACATCTCTTTGCAGGGATGTTGTTGGACAAAAAGCTTGTCAACTTTCAGATTGACTGCGGTGCAACTTGCAATGTAATCCCAATAAAATTTTTAAACTCAAAACACAAAACTGCATAACACAGAGAAAGTTATTCTCATGTACAACAAAAGCAGATTACGTCCACTTGGAAAATGTAAAGTTAAAATACGAAATCCGAGAAATTATAAACTGAACAGACTTGAGTTTCAAGTGGTGGACCAGGATGACAGGATAGCAATATTGGGCAGAAATGCTAGTGAAGTCATGAAGCTAATAAAAGTACAGTATGAGAACATCCTGGCCATTGACAGTATAGTGAAAATGAAATACCCTGACAACAGTGAGCAACTGACAAATATGGACAAAATAAAGACTTTGGAGAGATAAAGAGTTTGGAGATGTTTTCAAAGGGGTTGGTTGCCTAGACTGACAATACAACATTGATATAGACAAAAGTGTACCACCAGTAAAACTGCCTAAACGCAGAGTGCCTGTAGCTATGATGACCTCCTCAAAGAGGAACTTAAAAATCTTGAAAACAAAGGAATCATAGCACCTCTAGAGCAAAGCACGGACTGGATAAGTAGTACGGTGACCGTTACAAAACCAAATGGAAAGACAAGGAACTGTATAGACCCCAAACCACTGAACAAAGCTCTGAAAAGGAGCCAGTTTCCTCTTCCCACCATTGACAACAACCTGCCTGGACTCTCAAAAGCCAAAGTATTCACTGTTTGTGATGTTAAACATGGATACTGGCATGTCAAACTGGATGAAGAGTCCAGCTATCTCACCACGTTTGCAACCCCATTTGGAAGGTACCGTTGGCTCAGGATGTGAATGGGTATAAGTCCAGCTCCAGAAGTTTCCCAAAGTAAACTAATGCAAGCACTAGAAGGCTTACCAGGTGTGTATATCATAGCTGATGATAAACTGATCACAGGTGAGGGAGACACACAAGAGGAAGCGGAAAAAAAATCATGACAAAAACTTTGATGTTTTATGATGAGGTGCAGACAAAGAGACATTAAACTTAATGCAGAAAAGTTTAAATTAAGGAGAGAGTCTGTTCCGTATATTGGACACTTGGTGACAGCAAAGGGCCTCCACATTGACCCAGAGAAAGTGCTGGATTTGCCAAGACCTACAGATGTTAAGGGTATACAAAGAATTGTAGGTATACTGAATTAGTTGTCAAAGTTCTTTGATCATCTGAAAGATGACTGTGAGGTTCTGAGACAACTCACACACCAGGACAACATCTGGGAATGGACAGAGGTACACGAGACAGCTTTTAAAAAACTGAAAGACAAAATCACAAACCTACCACTGCTTCAATACCATGACCAAAATGTGGAGTTAGCCTTGCAATGCCTCAGATAAGGGACTAGCAACGGCCCTAACACAGAGAGGGAAACCTGTGGCCTTTGCAAGCAGAGCGCTAACTCCCACTGAAAGAGGTTACGCACAGATAGAAAAGGAGTATTTGGCAATAGTGGTCGAAATGGAAAAATTCCACCAGAATACTTATGGTAGAAAGGTGACAGTGCAAAATGACCGCAAACCACTCGAGAATATTGTGAGAAAAACACTTCTAATAACAATAAACATTTTTATTTACAAATGTGACATCTGCAGGTCAGTTGACCCTGAGCAACGAAAAGAGACATTGCATTCCCATGACATAGTCTACAGACCTTTGGCCATGGTAGGAACTGATTTATTTTCCTGGCACAAAAAGGAATATATGGTGACTGTATACTATTACTCAAATTTTGTGGAAGTAGATTATCCACCCGAAACCAAAAGTACCACAATGATTCACATACTGAAAGCACACTTTGCTCGTCATGGGATTCCAGATGTGCTTGTTTCTGATAACGGTCCACAGTAGTCTTCCCAAGAATTTAAAACATTCAGCATAAAATGGGAATTTGAGCACAGAACATCTTCACTCGGATACCTACAAAGCAACGGAAAGGCTGAGTCAGCTGTCAAAACAGCAAAGTGTCTCTTTGAGAAAGCTTCAGCAGTGGGACAGGACCCACACTTGGCTCTACTGGACCATCACAACACACCGAGCCAAGGTCTCACCACAAGTCCGGCGCAGAGACTTTTCAGTAGGAGGACCCGAACTGTTCTTCCTACAAATGAGACACTACTGGAGCCTGAAGTGTCAAACAACAACCAAGGAATTATCTACAAAAGACAAAGGCAGGAGAAATACTACAACCACTTGGCAAATGACTTGGACTGTTTTGAAGCTGGAGACAGTGTTCGAGTCCAGCCTTTTGAAACTTTTAAAACATGCAAAACAGACAAAGTGATGAGACCAGTGAGTCCCAGATCTGTTGAGGTGAAGCTGGAGTCAGGGGGTGTCGTGAAAAGAAACCGTCACCGTCTCAGGCATAACTATTGCCCACCCTCAACTCCAACTCCAACAGGGACTGACACACGCCAACCTGTTCGGGGCAGTGACCAAAACACTGTTACTTCACGGTCTGGTCGACTGGTTAAAAGACCTGCCTATCTGGAGGACTATACTAAGTGAGACTGTTTTAATTTGTGCTAGGTGATGTTCTATGTTTGGTATTTGTTAAAAAAAAAAGAAAAAAAGAGTACATTTACAAAATAAATGCTGTGAGTAAAGATGTTGTAAAGTTACCTGTAGAGTTTTTAACCCAAAAAAATAATGACATACATCTTGGAAGTGTTTATGTATGCACCTGAATGCACTGAGAAAAATATTTATTTTGTTTACAATGAAAATTGCAAACTTGTTAAAAAAAAGAAAAAATTATAAAAAATGTAACAAGCGGTTATGTTATGTTATGTTCCAAGGGGGACTGTTTATGGTGTGAAACAGACGGCGCGAGCTAGGGCTAAGTACTTGTACTGCAGTTGGGTACTTGTGTTAAAATAAAGTTATTATTAAGCAATAAGCTGGTTTAACCATCCATTTTGTATAATGAGAAAGAGCAACAGAATGAAACAATCACCATCTACTATGCAGATGTGAGTCAGAGTATCTCCCTTTAAACTAAATTCTTATATATAATCCTGTTTCCTTCAAAAATTTAATAACTGCTTTATTTATTTTACGTTTAATTAATATCTTACTAAGTTTTAATGTCTCTGTATCATATTTCCTCATTTGTTGTTTTAGCTTCTCTCTACTTACTTTATATTTTTCACAATGAATTATTACATGTCCTACTGTTTCCATATCCATACCACATTCACAACTACCTGTTGGATGTTTACCTATCAAATGTAAAGTTTTATTTAATCCAGTATGTCTGAGCTGCAATCTTGTCATTACTACTTGTTTTTTTTCCGGTTTTCTCCAATTATTTCCATATTCCCTACTTTCTTTTGTATATGAAATAAATGACGACCTTTAATTCCTTCCTCCAACAATTGTTACCATTCACATTTAATTTTGCTCTTAGTAATTGATTTTATTTCAGATTTGCAATATGCTATTTCTGTCAGGGTGAGTCCTTCTAGTGTGTTTTTCAGGTTGTCCACTGGGGGTCACCTGAGCCACTCTGCTGAGCACCTTCTCCACCAGTTCACCTGCCCAGGTGAAACGAGTTGACGCTATCAGTTGAGCAGTATAAGAGGAGCGGTGGATCAGCTACTCGTCGCCTGATTATTAGTTGCATACGGTAACCTGTTGCTCTCAGTGCCAACCTCGTGAATAATCTCTAGTGTTAACTAATTCTCTAGTTTCATTTGTGTTTCTAGTTTTCTGGTTTTTGTACTTTCAGTTCTCTATCTGCTGTGCTCACCCCCTGGACAACCTTCCACCTGGATCAACTAAAGGACTAACCACTCACACCTCCTGGCGTCAACCCTCCATCCCTAAAAGTAAAACCGTTCCTTATTTCTTCATGCTCCTCCCGCATCACCTCACCTGCTCTTAGTGGTCTCTGGTCTTCCCCACTGAACTGTTCCGTGTCTGCTGGCTCTGGTTCCCCTCCGTGGTCTGCTGTTTCCGGATCCCCTTCCGCTGCTGATTGTCTCTGGTTCCCCGCCGTGCCCACCGTCTCAGTTCCCGGATCCATATAAACACCTTTCAATAAACTCATATTATTGTACGCCTGAGAGTCCTCTGATTTATGTGGGTCCGAAGCTTAAACATCATTACAATTTCCATAATTCCGCTTTGTTTTAAAGACACCTTAGCTAAATAATCTGCCCATATAATTCCCTTCTATGTCTTTATGAGCAGGTATCCACATAAATCTAATCTTTATTTGAGTTTGTGTCATTCTAAATATAATTTCATAAATTTCATATACCAACTCCATACGACTTTCATATGAAATATTTAAAATAGACATTAGTGATGATAATGAATCTGAACATATAACAACTTTTTCAATTTTATTTTGCCCTACCCACTTTAAGGCCATCAGTATCGCTAACATTTCCACTGTATACACAGCCAAATGGTCAGATGTTCTTTTTTTCATAAATACACCTAATTTAGGAATAACATAAGAAAATCTTGTCTTATTTGAAACTAAATCTTTTGAACCAGCTGTATATATTATTGTAAAAGATTTATACATATTCTTAAGTCTTTCATTTACAAAACTTACCCAGTAATTATCTTTATTAACCTGCATTTCTTTATAAACCTCTAGATCAACATTCACATATGGAAACAACCAAAAAGGTGTAATTGGATAAGGCACCCAAGAACAATATCTCTTTCCCTGTACACCTATTTCTTTAACGCTGTTGAGAATTTGATTTGGGTTTAAACAGGATTTGCTTAGGACTTATTATTTGGGATATTATAATTTAATAAGTAACTATCTGAGTTGCAGTTATTTCATTAATCTAATTATAATTTGATTGTTTCTGGTTCAAAACGGACTATTTGTGGACCTTTAACAGAATGGACTCTATATCCCATGATGCTTTGGAATTAGTAGAAGAAGATTTAGGGTTTTGTTTTTGGATAAAGAGCTATGTTAGCTAAGGTCCTACACTCTGTCGTGTATCATTATGTATCATTTTTATTCACTAAAGTTCATCTGAATAATCCATCCGACTCAACTTCGTTTGAATTAGTCGAATATACAACATTTTTGGTGCCGAAACCCGGGAAGCAGGAGACATGGCTGACGAAGAGGGAAGCGGTATGGAGCGACAGGACAGTAGAGACCAGCGTATTGAAAGAACAAGGAGAAAGCGCCGGACCGTACGGAGTTCTACATGTGCGGGAAATGCTGGCTGTGCTAATGGCACAGAGGGACAGTTTGAATGAGCTGAACTGCGCAATTGAGGAGCACACTCCGCTAAACGAAGTGGGGGCGGAGACGGAACTCGCAGAGGAGTATAACGACCGCATCATCAGTACGAACGAACGAACGAACGTGCAAACCGAGTGATAAGGACGTTTGAACCTGTGAGTACAGAGCCCCGACCGGCCCGAGTGAGGGAGACCAACGCAAATGCCTCACAGCACAGAAATGCTACGGTGAGGCTGTCTAAGCTAATAATTGAGAAATTCAATGGAGATGTTAGCTTATGGCAAGAATTTTGGAGCCAATACGATACGGCTATTCACAGTAACGAAGCTCTCTGTAAGCGAGAGAAGTTTACATACATGAAGACTTACCTCACAGGCACAGCTGCAAAGGCTGTAGCAGGGCTCACTTTGACAGACAGTAACTATGATGCTGCAGTTAAAATACTAAAAGGCAGATTTAGAAGAAAGGACTTAATAATAAATGCCCATATGTCAAAGCTCCTGAATTTGACTCATGTGAAGAAATCCTCTGATGTGAGTGCTATGAGACAGTTGTATGATGAATGCGAAGTTCAAATTAGAAGCTTGGAGTCAATGGGAGTAGTGTCAGACCCATATGGAGGCATGTTATACCCAATACTGTTCCAGATGATACCAGAGGAACTGGCTCTTGAGTACAGTCGTCAGAGGGGAGATCAAGATGAGTGGAAGGTGCACCAGGTGCTGGAGTTTCTTCAGAAAGAAGTTCAGAGCAGAGAGAGAGCCTTGCAAATGATGGGAACATATAATCAAAAGGAAACATTGCCTGGTCCCAGATTATTCAACAAATCATATGGATTCACTGACATAAAGCGATAGCGCTGAACATAAGGTCGAAAACTGTCCAGAACATGAGGTGTCAGCACGTAAAGAGAAACTGAAGAAGCTTGGCAGGTGCTTCGTGTGTTTAGGACAGAAACACATCGCAAGGTTCTGCAGATCCAAGGGTGGGTCATGTGCCACATGTGGCGGCAGGCATCACATAGCTGTTTGTGATAAAAATGAGACCCCAGCCCCGACATTTTCTACCAACATGGAAACTGTTATTTCCTCTGTAATTCCCCAAGTTGAGGAAACCAGGCCTGATAATGAAAACACTGTGCTACTGCAAACTGCCAAGGCATGGGCGGTTGGACCTACCAGCAGGAAGATGGTGCGTTGCCTGTTAGATGGAGGAAGTCAAGGTAGTTTTGTGCATGAGAATGTTGTGGGAGCACTGCAGCTACCTGTCACAAAGCAAGGGACACTTATGCTTCATACATTTGGCTCTTCATCTCCCACCTCAGTTGAACGCAACATAGTGAAGTTATGCTTGGAAAATGTTTGGGATACAGGACAGAGCATTGAAATAGAAGCAGTAGTGACATGAAATGTCTGTGCAGCAATGATGAAGGTTCCAGGCGAACATGTGCAGAATGAGATGGATAGGCGAGGTCTCCAACTTGCAGATTTCCCTGGAGAAGATAAACCTGAACTTTCGGTGCTAATCGGCTCTGATTATTACTGGCAAATAGTAACAGGCCGTATAGAGAGACTAAATGAGAGTTTGGTGGCTCTTGAGAGTGTTTTTGGTTGGGCAGTCCAAGGCCCAGTGGTAATGTCCAGTTTGTCAGAGACAACATGCATGCAAATTCAACTCAATGACGACACCCAGATTGACAAACAGCTCCATGCATTCTGGGAACTAGAGTCCCTGGGAATCACAAGTGAGAAGCCAGAGAGCCCAGAAGATCTGGAAGTGTTGCAACGGTTTGAGGAAACTTCCACTTTTAAAGATGGACGTTACCAAGTGGAGTTGCCATGGAGACAACCTAACCCACCCCTTCAGGAAAACTACCGCATTGCAAAACAAAGACTGAGGAGTTTGAAAAGAAAATTAAGGAAAGATGTTGTCCTGTACAGCAGATACAACGAAGTGGTGGAGAACTACTTGAAAGAAGGAATGGCTGAGGAGGTGCCAAGAGAAGAAATTGCTGCGAGCAGTTTGACATACTATCTACCTCATCATGCAGTGATAAGAGAAGATAAAGCAAATACTAAGCTAAGGGTTGCGTTTGATGCTTCTTCTCATGAAGAGGGAAGCCCATCACTGAATGATTTTCTCATAACAGGCCCTAATCTTAACCCAGACCTGATGAATGTTCTGCTCAAGTTCAGGCTGCATCATATTGCCTACATAGCAGACATTAAAAAGGCATTTCTGCAAATATCACTATCAGAGAGAGACCGTGATGCAGTGAGATTTCTGTGGTTCTCAGGATCACCTACCGAGGACACAGATGAACATTTGCTAGTGCTCAGAATGACAAGAGTGCTGTTTGGAGCTTCATCAAGCCCATTTTTACTGGCAGCTACTATAAGGAAATATCTGAGACAATATCAGTCAGAACAACCAGAAGTAGTAGAAACCATCAACTCATCTCTCTATGTGGACGACTTCATTTCAAGTTCCAGTGAGTTGGAAGCAGCTTTCACAGTGACTACCACAACCAAGAACATTATGTCTGCTGCAGTAATGGAACTATGTAAATGGACAACGAACTCGGCTGAGCTCAAAGAAATGTGGCAAAGAAGTTCAATGGATTGCAATACACAACCAGAGAACATGTGGATCGGTGTTAAAGGTCCTGGGGTTAGTGTGGAGACCAGTAACGGATGATTTTGTGTTCAACCTCAGAAGATTGCTGGACGTTCTAAAGGAGAAAAGGAACACAAAAAGGAGCGTCCTGCAGTCGTCTGCTCGCATCTTTGACCCGTTAGGCTTCTTGACCCCTTTCAGCATCAGAATTAAATGTCTGTTTCAAGAAATGTGGGAAAGAGGAGTAAAGTGGGATGAAGAATTGCCACCTGATTTGTCCAAGAAGTAGCAGCAGTGGTGTTCAGAGCTCCCTCAACTACATAAGTTGACAATCCCACGTTGGCAAAAAATGGACATGCGACCGAACAGTCAGGATGTAAAGTTACATGTGTTTTGTGACGCAAGTGAACAAGCTTACAGTGTAGTCTCCTATCTGCAAGGAAAAACTAAGGAAGGGAAAATGAAAATGAGTCTGGTGGCATCCAAGTCCAGGGTGGCTCCACTTAAAAGGATGACACTGCCGTAATAGCTGCCAGGTTTGGGAACACGCTCATTAAAGCTCTTCAGCTAGACCAAACCCAACTAACTTGATGGACAGACTCTATGATAGTGCTGCATTGGATTCGAAGCTCTGCCAGCAGGTGGAAGCAGTTTGTTTCCAACAGAGTTACAGAAATCCAGTCTCTAACTGAACCACAGGCATGGTCGCATTGTCAAGGGAAAATCAATCCAGCTGATCTTCCTACCAGAGGGTTGTCTGTCCAAGAACTGATCCAAAGCTCGTTGTGGTGGCATGGACCTTGCATACTAGCTTTACCTGATCAGTCAGAAAACATCCAAGAACCTGTTTAGGTAGATGAGGTGAGATCTGAAATGAGATCCAAACACCAGGTTGCAGTACACTTGGTCAATCAAGATGCAGAGTACTTAAAACCAATGTTGGATCTGGAAAAATACAGCAAACTAAGAACAGCGCTCAGAGTGACAGCCTGAATAAGGAGATTTATAACAAACGCCGCACAAGTGCTAAAATCAGTGGCGAGCTGACAACAGAAGAATTGGAAAAGGCAGAGAAACACTGGATAAAAGTGACTCAGATTCAATGTTTCAAGTCAGAAATTGATATGCTGAAGCAAGATAAATGTCCTAACATTGACTTTAATATTCGAGAACTGAAACCGTTCTTAGAGTAAGATGAGCTCCTTTCTGTTGGAAGAAGGCTGCAACAATCCGAACTCTCATACAGAGAAAGACACCCATGGATTTTACCTGATCATCACAGATACACAGAAATGTTGGTGCAGTGTCAGCATGAGAAAATGATGCATGCAGGTATATGACAGCCGGGACTGTATGGCGGAGACCAATCCAGCTGCTATATGCTTTGGAAATTTAGATAAACTGTTGTTTATGGGGGGGGGTTGGGTTTAAACAGGATTTGCTTAGGACTTATTATTTGGGATATTATAATTTAATAATTAACTATCTGAGTTGCAGTTATTTCATGAATCTAATTATAATTTGATTGTTTCTGGTTCAAAGGTTATTTAACAGAATGGACTCTATATCCCATGATGCTTTGGAATTAGTAGAAGAAGATTTAGGGGTTTTCTTTTGGATAAAGAGCTATGTTAGCTAAGTTCCTACACTCTGTCGTGTATCATTATGTATCCTTTTTATTCACTAAAGTTCATCTGAATAATCCATCCGACTCCACTTCGTTTGAATTAGTCGAATATACAACAAACGCATTTATCTGCTGCCCAGGTAAAACAGTCTATTTTAGCTTTTCCACTCTCCCAGCAAGGTCTCAGGATTCTTAATGCAGGATTATTCTTCTCCTGATGGCCCTGTAAACTCACCCAATAATCTAACATAATTTGTTTTTGTCGTAAATATAAAGGAATCTCCCACATTTCCACCTGCACTGCCAAAGATGGAGAAGTCTTCAAAGCTCCACAGCATACGCTCAAAGTTTGATTCTGAATTACTTCTAATTTATTAATTATTGTTTTCACAGCCTTCCTGTTAACGACACATCCATAATCTAACCCTGATCTGATCAAGGCAACATACATCTTTTTTTGAATTAATTTTATTTGCACCCCAATCTAATTCTGTTAAACACCTCATTTAATTTATAACTCTTTTACATTTCCCTTCGATATACTTTACATGATCCCCCAATATAAGCTTGGAATCAAACATGATTCCAAGAAGAAAAATCTATGATTCCAAGAAGAAAATAAAATTTTCCCCCATACATTTTTAAATCAATTTCTTCAATTTTCTTCCTACTGAATACAAAAGTCTTTGTTTTACCTACTGGGAATTTAACTCCCCAGTTATATGCCCAACTTTGAACAGATTTAATAGCATTTTCTATTTTCTAATACACTAATCTTACATTTTTACCTTTCCTCCACAAGGCTCCATCATCAGCAAATAATGACTGCATGACATCCTGATGTACCCCTGTAAAAACATAATTAATCATGATTGAAAATAATAAAGGACTGATAATACTTCCCCGTGGAGTTCTATTATCAATTTTGTCAGATCTTGTTACTCCCATCTGTACTTGTATAACTCTATTTAACAAAAAATCTTTAATCCAATTATAAGCTGTTGAGACAGTCTCTCAGACTTCTCACCGAGTTCAGACCTGTAAATATTAGAGAGATTTAATAAGGACACCAACGCTGACATATGTTTCACCTGTTGCAAGAGGGAGACCTGACAGACAGACCCCTGTCGTATATCCTCAGGTCTGAGGTCTCCGCTCCGCTCTGGGTTCTTTTATTGAATACAAAAAAGGCGGTAACAAAAGGCGT
>JAVLVB010000798.1:248416-258911 GCA_032876305.1 Orestias chungarensis | reverse complement strand
GGAACTGATTGATAGCCGCTTCCCATGGCCACCTGGATCCAGCAGGCCTTATCAGAAAAGTTATAACTCTTATTATATGCAAACACTTCTATTATAAATGAAACATGAATATATTTGTTATATGCAAACACTTCTATTATAAAAGAAACATGAATATATATGAATGAAACATGGATATAAATGTTTACCATTCAACAAAGCCCTTCCTGTAATCCCCATTTTATATAATTTTATAAGCAACCCATCTTTCCATACCATGTCATATGCTTTCTCAATATAAAAAAAAAACACTACCACCACTTCTTTATTAAGTTGAGCTTTTCTAATATCTAATTCCAAACACACAACTGGATCCATTGTACTCCTTCCTTTTCTGAGAGCCCTTTGACATGAAGTCAAAAGTCCTTTACTTTCTACATAATATGTAATCCTTTCCGTTATCCTTCTTTCCATAATTTTTCCTAAACATTAAGTAAGTTCAATTGGTCTTGTAGGTGCCGTTTAACTGTTAGAACAGTTTATAGTAATTTCAGTTTAATAATTTAATTGCATTTAAAGAAAGTAAGTTATTTAAAATCTTTAGTGTTTGTTTAATTCATGTTAAAAAGTTAATGATATTTTTGATGAATCAGGTAAAATAAGTGCCTGTGCCTTTAAGGAAGGCAATCAAAGCAATCACAGAGAACAGAAAAAAGGTCCAAAAAGAAAGTCTTTCACCACGAGCGCAGTGAAGCTGGAACAGAGGTCTGCAGAGCAACAGGATCACTCAGCTCATGCTTCACTATCGACACAGGTATGTCTAATCTGCAAAGATGAACATGTCATGGAGATTTGTAACAAACTTAAAAGCAAGCCTCATAAAGAAAAACTACAATTCTTGAGAAGCAAAGGACTTTGTTTCAGTTGTCTCAAGCATGGTCACATGAGTAAACTATGCAAAGCGAAGATGAGCTGTGATCTGTGTTGTTTCATGCATCCCACCCTTCTGCATTTTAGGAAAAGGGATGTGGATTTAGAAAAAAGACAAAATGACAGTGATGGTCAGATAGTTCTAACTGCATTCGTTTGCACTCAGTCTGAGGGTCGTGAGCTGACTGGGGTCGGAGAAGACGACTGCACACTAGCAATAGTCCCTGTCCAAGTCAAGACCAAGTTTGGAAGTGAAATACTGCAGACATATGCAATCCTAGACCCAGGCAGCTCTGCCACGTTTTGTACTGAGACACTGATGAACCGTTTGAAGATTTGTGGATGAAAGACAGACATGCTGCTGAGAACCATGAATGAAGAGAAACCTGTCAGTACTTACGTGGTATCAGGTCTGGAGGTCAGTAGTTTGTCTGGTGAAGAGTTTATTGATCTTCCAGATGCTTTCACTCACAAGACAATACCAGTGGGAAAGGAAAACATACCAGAACATAAGGATCTTGAAAAGTGGCCGTATCTCCAGAGAATACAACTGCCTCACATAGAAGCCGAAGTTGGATTGCTAATTGGAGCAAATTGGACCAAAGGCTATGGAGCCCTGGGAGGTTATCGACAGCGTTGGTAACGGACCTTATGCAGTAAGAACAAAGCTTGGCTTGGACTGTGAACGGGCCTTTAAGTTAAGGCTGCAGTTGCACAGATAAAAATCATGGCAAACCGCATGGGCGTGGCCAGTTTAGAGAACCTGTGGCTTCGACAGTTTCAGATGGATTTTCCAGAGGGAGGAAAACATGGAGAAGTGGAAATGTCAAAAGAGGATCACCAATTCATGGACATGGTCATGGAGTCCAATAAATTGGTCGATGGCCAATACATGATGTGTTTCCCTGTGAAGAACAGAATGGCCAGTTTGCCAAATAATCGTGTAATGGCTGAGCAGCGAGCACAGAATTTAAAGCGGAAATTTGTCAGGAATGACTGGTTTCACAAAGAGTACACAGACTACATGGAAGATATTTTTCAGAAGGGCTACGCCGTCCAGTTGACTGAGAAAGAATTGAAGCATAAGGAATGTAAAGTGTGGTATATTCTTCATACCGCGGTGTATCACGCTGTGAAGCAGAAAAATAGGGTTGTGTTCGACTGTGCGGCTTCCTATCAGGGAACGTCATTGAATGACCGACTTCTACAAGGCCCTGATTTAGCCAGCAGTCTCATTGTGGTCTTGTTCAGATTCAGACAGGAACCTGTAGCAGTCATGGCGGACGTGGAAGCAATGTTCCACCAGGTTAAAGTGGCTGATGACGATACTGATTTGCTGAGGTTTCTGTGGTGGGCAGGCGGAGATTACAATCAGGCTCTGGCTGAACACATGATGACTGTGCACCTGTTCGGAGCCACTTCTTCGCCCAGTAGCGCCAGTTTCGCACTACAGAAGTGTGCGGAAGATCAGAGTCGACAGTTCAGAGCTGATGTAGTACAGACAGTCCTACAGAATTTTTATGTAGATGACTGCCTAAAGTCTGTTGCTACAGAAGAAGAAGCGATAATGATCCCATGAAAATCTGTGGCCATGGAGGCTTTCGTCTTACCAAATGGGTGAGTACCAGGCGGAAAGTGCTCGACTCCATCCCAAAGTCTGAATGGGCAAAAGAGATGAAAACCTTGGACCTTGATCAGGATGAACTTCCTGTGGAGAGAGCTCTCGGATCTTAACTGGTGTGTGGAATCCGACACATTTAAGTTTAAAATCACCATCAGGGACCGTCCATTCACAAGAAGGGGACTCTTCTCAGCCATCGGATCAGTATATGACCTGCTGGGAGTGCTAGCTTCACTGGTTTTGCCAGCAAAGACTATACTCCAAGATTTGTGCAGGTTGAAGATCGGATGGGACGACAAGTTACCTGAGTACTTCAAAAGGAGTTGGTGTGACTGGTTAGCCAGTCTTACTGCTTTAGAGCACTTCGGCTTTCCCAGATGTCTGAAGCCTGAAGGATTTGAAGACTGTGAGTTTACACAATTGCATCACTTTGCTTATGCGAGTGAGTACGCATATGGATCAGTAAGTTATCTTCTTCTGCAGAACACAAAAGATGAAATGCATTGTGCGTTCTTGATGGGCAAGTCCAGAGTGGCACCTTTAAGGTCACCCACCAATCCACGGATGGAACTTACCGCTGCTACAGTGGCAGTGAAGATGGATGAAGTCCTGAAAAGAGAGTTGCAAATTGATCTTGCACCATCAATGTTTTAGACTGATAGTACAGTCGTACTAAAGTATCTGCAAAATGAGACAACCCGTGACAGGACATTTGTGGCAAATAGAGTGTCCGCCATTTTGAAAAGTTCTGAAATGGAACAATGGAGATATGTGGCCACTGACAAGAATCCAGCTGACTGTGCCTCCAGAGGACAAAAAGTGAGTTACTTTATGTAGAACACGAATTGGATTTCAGGTCCAGAGTTCCTTTGCGGTCTGGTTGAATCCTGGCCGAAGACTCCGTTGAGCAATACAGACATTGCATCTGGTGATCCCAAAATCAAAAGAGTTACAGCCAATTTTATAGATGTGGAAGAAAATGTAACACCATTCAAGAAGCTCATCCATTACTTCACATCGTGGATGAATCTTGGTGGAAGATGAATGGGCCAGAGGTAAAGACTGAGCTCCCACGATGAGCCATGTCCTGGTAACCTCTGGCTCCTTTTCTTTCTGTCTCTTTCTTCTTTGTCAATCATTCAATTTTTTTCTGCACGGCTGATGAAGACGAAGACTGGCTGAAAATGGACTTTGCATCCTTCTTTGAAGTTTTCTGACAAAACAGTGGGTATTTCAAATGCCTATTAAAGGCAGGCTTTTATTTTGACTGTTAATTGTCAAGAAATTGAGGTAATGGTTCTTGTTGTGATTACATTATCAGAACAATTAGGGGCCGGTAATGTAGGTACCGTTTAATTGTTAGAACGGTTTATAGTAATTTCAGTTTAATCATTTAATTGCATTTAAAGAAAATAAGTTATTTAAAATCTTTAGTGGTTGTTTAATTCATGTTTAAAAGCCAACAATAACTTTGATGAATCAGTTACAATAAGTGCCTGCGCCTTTAAGAAAGTAAGCGTCTGTATGGAGTTATCAGGAAGTGATGCTGTGAGTGGATAATAATGGATGGAGCGTGTTGTTAGCGTGTTGTTATCGTGTTGTTATCGTGTTGACGTGATCTCACAGTGTTGACATGTTGGAAATCTTGGAAACCGTGCATACAGATGTGAGTGGACAGGCATAGAGTGTTAAATACAGTTAACTGGAAAATTTATATCTATTTATTTATTTATTTATTTATTTTTCTTTTATGTTGAGAATAAACTCTTAAATCATACAGTCGGGGAGGACACACTTTTTCGCGGTTCTTGGCTTTCACTTTTGGACAACACGGGTCCGCCACACGCTCCTGGGGAACTAACTTGAGAACCTACAAGTCTGTAACTTGAAGGGTTTTTTGGATCCTTTCCTGGTTTAATAATTGGCACAATAATTGCTTCCTTCCAATTAGTAGGTAATCTTCCTTCTTTCCAGATCTTATTATATAAACCTAAAAAAAATTCTCCAGCTTGATTCCCTAAGTGTTTTAACATAATATAGCATATCTGATCTTTTCCTGGTGCTGTTACCTGGAGTTGTTTCACCTTCTAAAATTAAATCATTTGCTCTACTTGTCTGCTCCCTCCTAAATTTCCCGTGTTCTGTTAAGTTATCTGAACTACGGATCTTTGCAAATGTTCTTACCATTGCTTCTACTTTCTTTTCATTTGTTACTGCTGTTGCTTCTTCATATTTTAGAATTGGGAATGTTCTCTCCTGTCTATTTCCCCTTATTTTCTTAATCATTCTCCAAACATTAGCTATAAGAGTTGTTCTGCCTGTTGAATAACAAAAATCTCTCCATTTTGTCTTTTTTGCCTTCTTAATAAATTTCCTTACCTCTGCTTGATCTTTTTTATATTCAATAAAAAAATTTAAAATTATGTGTTCTTTTCAATATTCTAGAAGCTGGATTTCTTTTCCTTATTGCTTCACTGGACTCTTGTGTCCACCAAGGTACCTGTTTCTTTTTGTTCTTACCTTTACTTACAGGAATTGTTTTTTTTTGATGATTTTGAAAAAACAAATCCCTAATCTTTCCCTCTATACTTTCTATATCTAGGATTAAATTAACTTCATCTATATATTTCTCACACATATATGTAAATATATTCCATTTTGCCATACTAAATATCCATCTTTCCTGCCTTTCTACCACTCCCTTCTTTATAGAAATAACGATTTTACAAAAAAATTGGAAAATTATCACTGCCTATTGTTTTTTCTTGCTTTATTTCCCACTCACATAATCCAGCTAAATCTCTGGACACCAAAGTTAAATCTATAGCTGATGAATTTCCTGTATGCACATCTATTCTTGTTCCCCTCCCATCATTCATACACACTAATTGATTATCTTCCAACAGCTGTTCTATTATATCTCCATTCGTATCAGTTCCCTGCCCTCCCCATAAGCTGTGATGAGCATTAAAATCTCCACACCAAATAACTTTGTTTCTATTTTGACCCTGGATTTATTTTAATTTATCCAACTCTAATCTTTTACATGGACTGTAATAATTTATTATAATAAATGGGTCTGCATTTATCCAAATCTCCACTATTACGAACTCATCTTCTTTTCCTCTCTTAACCACTCTAAACGGCAACCCCTCCCTAATAAAAATGGCATATCCCCCTCTATTACCTTCAATCCGATCAAATCTAATAGCAGAATAATTGGGGTTTTAGCCAAGTTTCTTATATACAAATTACTTCTGGAGCTTCTTCTAATTTATCAATAAAATGCTTTAATTCCTGTCCATTTGATAATAAACTTCTTGCATTCCATCGAAGAAGCAAGACCATAGTATAACTATCCTATCCATGCTGCCTCCTGACTGGCCTGAGCTTTGAGGTCATCCCTTACTTCCTCCCATGTTAATTCATTAATGATAAGATGATTTGCTGCCGCTTTCATAATTACTTGAATTATTTCTGTTTTAATTTCCATTTGACATAATTTCCATTGTTGCATTTATAACCCCTGCAATGAATATCACTAGCTTTTTTAAATCCACATAAACTTTATTTTCCTTTGTTTAGTTTAACTCTGTGTTCATCCTGTTTTCCACCCCAGCATCTGTTTTTTGCTTTACCATTTTAACAGCCTCTGCATAGGATAGTTTTTTGCGTATTTTGCCTTGTTGAATCTGCACCTCCCTCTTCATTACTTCACAGCCCCCATATGCCACATTGTGGCTGCCACCACAATTACAACATTTTGGTTGGCTGCTCTTATTGCACTGTTCATATTTATGATCTTCTCCACATTGTGTACATCTTCTCTTTCCTTTACATGTCTGCGCTGTATGGCCAAATCTTTGACATTTAAAGCATCTAATCAGTTGTGGGATATAATCTCTTACATTCTAGGTCAAATATCCTAAATAGACTCTCTCTGGAAGTTTTTCTTCATCAAATTCTATCAAAACGCTTTCACTGTTTGTTTTCTCTCCATTTTTAAAGGTCTGAAGCCTTCTTAAATCTTTGTCTCTTCCTCCTCTGAGATTTGATTTTATTTCCTCATTTGAAACCTAAATCGGGATCCCCCAAATCAATCCCCTCCTCCATTTACTTCCTTCTTGTACCAAAATCACGCTTGTTACTTTATACTTTCCTATCTCTTTCATCCTACATGCTCTGTCTTTTTGTTCTTCTGTATTACGATTTATCATTAAATTTCCATCTCTTAGAACTTTTGCATTAGTAATGTCTCCCACTTGATTCGTCAGAATCGTGGATAATTTGACTGGACTGATCATTTTCAAAGCCTTCTCCTCATTAACTCTAACAATTACTTTGAACTCCATTATTTCGCACTCCATTTCTTCTTCAGACTCATCCCAGTTTTTCACCACTATTCCCCTCTTTTCAACTCCTGCAGACGCTGAAGAATTCCCTCTTTTTGGACACATCCTTTCACTACTTGATGTTTCACTGCTCCCGTCACTTTCTCTTTCTATACTACTTCCCCACTCTGGCTCATTCACAGCACAGCGGTGTCTACCCGCCATAGTCTTTGTCCAAAGTTCTTTCACCAATCCACGGGATTTCCCGATACCATCTTGTTTATTTCCTAAACTCCGACTTGCAGAAGTCCGAGAAATCCTTTCCTTGTTCTCCCCGTGCTTCTCATCCCACCAACTTGTCCTTTTCTGTTTTCTTCCCACTGCTTTTCCCATCTTTCTTTTAATTTAAAATTGATTATATTTTTCATTTCTGTTTTACTAAAGGGAATTGTGATATCAATATGATTTTTTTTGTTGATGCCTTTGTACATTCATCAACTAAGTCATTTCCTTTTATTCCTATCCACACAAGTATTATATTTATTCCCATCATTTGAATTCTATATAGTGTTTGCTGCATTTCTATTAAAAGATCTGGTCTTCCTGCGGTTTTCCCTCGCCCTTCTTTTCTTCTTTTTTTCATGATTTCTGGTAATATGATTTGCATTGCCGCCACCAACTGGTACGGAATGTGGCTCACAATGGATTAAAAGCCACGTTGTATAACATAACTATTATGACATTTTTTTTTTATGTTGTTTCACGACGTTTGGCAGAGTAATTATATTACCATCTGAACTGGAGTGTAACAAAAAGATTTAGCAGGAGATAAATCTATACAAATAGATTTTATTTATATAACTGAGATAAAATGAGATAAAAATATTTTTACTCAAGTAAATGTAAAAAGAGTTCAGAAATAATTCAAGTACGAGTACAAATATATTTTTCAAAAGGGCAAATGATATTGATGAGATTAATGATGGAGAAAAATATGATTTTAAAAATGTATAGTTTCAATGCACACAAAAAATATGTTATACAGATATCAAATACTTTTCTTAAGTAGATTATGTATACATTGTATGCATTGGTATATGTCAGTATAAAAATAAATATATGTCAAAAATACTTGATATGCAGAAAGTACTATAAGTAATGTTGAGACTATATTTAAATTAAATATGGTGTACATGGTGTTTTCTTACAATTATGATAATAGCCTATACTAAGCCAAATGACCAGCTTATAAGCACAACCATATGTTGTACAAATAGGTAAAGTCTTGAGTTTAATTGTGGGAATAATACATCTTTCAAGCTCAAAAATATGCCAATTGAGAAAATAATAAACATTAAGAGCAGTTATCAGGGTAACGGAAGATATTTTGCATTTAAGATAAAAAGAGCTCTTTGCAAAACATACTCTTAACAAACGAACTCGCTCTGTTTTGGTATAGGGACCACACAGGCTGGTATCAAGAAGGTTTCTCAGCAGAAAAAAAGGTAAAACCTGTTTATAAACATTTATGTTGCACCGGAGGGTGCGGCAGCTGCTGTAGGTTTAACTAAAGAACATCTCAAACGGTAAAAGATAAAGCTGTGCATCATATTTCTCCTACTCTCCATCCTGAGCAACAGGCTAAATGTCAGGAAATTGAGGGTTTTTGGCTGGTTGTGTGTGTGGTTTTCCTTGTTGTCTCACCAGGAGGGGTTTCATTGGAGACTGTGGCATTGGCGCTACTGACCTGGCAGCTCCTGGGTTCCAGGTGCTGCCATTTCCCTTGATGAGCTTTGGAGGATAAAGTGTCATTCTCCTATCAAGAAAGCGCTTGGTTTGGGGAAAGTCATGTTTGAGATCACCTAGATAAGGTCTGTGCTAAGGCAAAAAGAGGCTCCTCATTGAAGAAAGTTGCTTTACTGTTTGTTTTCAGAGACTCCACGCCCTGCATCATCTTGGAACTTTATTATTGAAAACTCTCTTCAGCTTAGTAACACTTCTTGAATTGCTCTCGACGAAGGCGGATGCTTTCTCTCTCTCTCCCGACCTTCCCCTTATCTGTCCTGCTTCAGCTCTGCGTTTTGTGTATTATCATTCTTTTTATTTTTTATTTATTTATTTTTTAATTCTTTTTGGAGCTTCTCTCTGCATATCTTCCGAAAACCAAAAAGTCCATCAGCAAGATGCCTCCTTTTTCTTTTTCTGAGGATGACTATGCTAATCTCCTTCAGTAACTCAACATGCTGGAAACCAAAATCCAACGACTAGAAGTAAATGTGGAAATAAATGGTGGTTACGATACAACTTTACCAGGATGGACATCCATCCTAGGTTCTGTCAATCTGTGATCTTTATAGGTTCTTCTGTGAGCATTTAAATGTGACCTACTTATGAACCTTTTTCCACATCTTTCACAAGGACAAGACTTTTCACCTGTGTGGGTTTCTTCGGTGAACACTTAGCTCAGAACTATGAATGAAACACTTTCCATATGTTTCACATGAAAAAGGCTTCTCACCTGTATGGATTCTCTTGTGACATTGTAAATTACGACTTTGAGACAAACTGCGTCCGCATATTTCACAAGAAAAAGGCTTTTCACCTGTATGAATTGTCTGGTGATATTTTTAAACTAGAATTTTGAGAGAAACTTTTTTTTACATATTTCACAGGATAAAGGCTTTTCCCCTGTGTGCATTTTTTTGAGAACCTTCAGCTGTGAAGTACTTACAAAATATTTTCCACATGTTTCACAAGTAACAGCCCTCTCACCTTTGTAAATTATCTTGTGACATTTTAAACTACCAGTTTGAAGTAAAACATTGTCCACATATTTCACAAGTAAATGGCTTTTCCCCTGTGTGGGTTCTAATGTGAACCCTCAAGTGTGACCTACTTATGAGACCTCTTTCGTATGTTTCACAAGATAAAAGCTCCTCATCTGTGTGGGTTCTTCTGTGACTATTCAAATGTGCTCTAAGTTTAAATCTTTTTCTGCATGTTTTACAAGAAAAGGGCTCCTCACCTGTGTGGGTTATTGTGTGAGAATTCAAATGTACTCTCTGTTTAAATCTTTTTCCGCATGTTTCACAAAACAAAGGCTTCTCATCTGAGTGGGTTCTTCTGTGAACAAACATATTTGAACTAATTGTGATTTTTTTTCCACGTTTCACAAGAAAAAGGTTTCTCACCTGTATGGGTTCTAAAATGCAGTTAAAGGTTAAATTTACTTTTAAAATGCCTCCCACAAATATCAAATCTGAAGGAACGTTTCTTTCTCTTAATATGAGACCGACTCTCGGACTCAGTGGAGATTATTCCATTCTGACCTTTGTTCTCAATTACAGGAGAGATATGAGTGCTGCAGAGGTCCTTCTGCCCCAGTCTAGTAGGTTCTGTCATGATCCATGTTTTGGTTTGGTTCAGTTTGTTGTTGTTTTCACTTATATTTAGTTTTTGCTTTGTTTAGTTCACTTTAGTTGTCTTGTTTTATTATTATCTTTACTAGTTGTTAATATTTTCTATCTGGTTGAGTTTTTGTTCATGTTCTCTAGTTTGTTCCTCCACTCCCCTGTTCTCTATTTCTTCCTTTGTGTTTGTGTGTGTGTGTGTGTGTGTGTGTGTGTGTGTGTGT
>JAVLVB010000798.1:227876-240395 GCA_032876305.1 Orestias chungarensis | reverse complement strand
TGTGTGTGTGTGTGTGTGTGTGTGTGTGTGTGTGTGTTCCCTCATCTGTGCGTGTTCTCCACTCATCTTCAATCACATCTGTTATTAATAATCCAATCATCTTCTCCACCAATCCAACCCCGGTTCCCCTGTTACTTAAGCCGCTTTCATTCTCTCACTCACCGCTGGATCGTCCGATGTCATCACTTATGTCCTTCCAGATGTTCACCCTGAGGTTCTCCCGTAGCTTTCTTGTTGCCTTCTCGTCTCGCTCCAGAGTTTCCTGCCCCACATCTCCTGCAAGCCTCCTCTCCTGCTCGCTGAGTTCTCTGTCCTGGCTCTTCTCTTTTAGGTTATCTCCCCTGGTCCCGTCCTGTGTTTCACTGTTTATTACTTTTAGCATCTCAGTTCTGCAGTCTCCGGTTTCTCGTGCTTCTTCCCGTCGTGATGGTTATTGTTATTTTGTCTGTTAGTTTACTCCTCTCTTCCCGTGTTCATTAGTCATGTTTGTTTAATTGTTTTGTTGTGTTAGTTTTTGTTGGGTATTCCCGCGTCTCGTTCGTTCCTCTGCTTTGTTTACATGTAGTTGTCCCGCCTCCGCTCTCTGTTTGTTTTCATTCCGCGTCTCAGTTCTGTATTCTCCGGTTTCCCGTGCTTCCCCTCTCGTTATTATTATTATTGGTATTTTGTCTGTTAGTTTATTTCCCCCTTCCCGTGTTCATTAGCTGGTTGGTTTATTTTTGATTGTTGTGTTTGTTTACGTTCCGCGTTGTTCCGCTTTGCCCTAGCTCGTGTTTATGTTACGTTCCTTGTTTATGTCCATTATATCTTCCACTAAATAAATTATTCTTTCATACAATTCCACCTCTGCTCGAGTCATTGATCTCACGTGACAGGTTCCTGTTTATGTTTGAGCTTTAAATAATCTGGTACCTTCTTTTCTTCATCGATCTGTGAAGCCTTTAGTTCCTCCTCTTCTTTAATCCACTGAGAATCTGGTTCCTCCTCCTCCTCTATAATCCATGTACACTGTGAATCAAAATGATCTTCAATCAGTTTAGGTAATTGTTTCTTCTGTTCTTCTTCTTTAATCCACTGAGATCCTGGTTCCTCCCGTTGTTTGATTGGTGGAAGCTCTGGTTCTACCTCATTCTCTTCAGTCCACTCAAATTTTGCTTCCTCCTGGTCATAACTGGACATCAATCCTAAGTTATAGACTTGTTTGCTGACATAAGATTCCCCCTTAATAGAGACATAATCCGAGATAACAGAGACCTGACAGGATTCTCTTCTACAAAGTTCATGATCTCTGGTAAAGGAAAACCTCACTAAAAGATGGTATAAAATATCACTTGGTGGTTCCCGAGTCTTTAGTTCCTCAATTTTTCCAGTACTTCCATGATTGTCTATTGAGTGGACATCTGGGCAGGCTTAATATACTGCTCCGCTGTTGGAGGTTGCATGGTGGTCGTCAGTCCTAAAGGATGTGTGGACTCATGTAAAGAACTCTCCAGTTTGTCAGACGTACAAACCAGACAATCAAGCTCCAGCTGGCTTTCTGCAACCCACACCTCTGACTGAATCCTGGGCAAAACTTGGGGTAGACTTGATGGGACCTTTTCCACACAGTTAAAAAAGGAAATGTTTTCCTTTTTGCGGTGATCGACTATTTCACTATGTGGGTAGAAATGTTTCCTGTAAGATACAGCAAGACTCAGAAACTCCTCCCTATCCTCCAGGAGGAGATATTTACACACTTTGGAGTTCCACAAAGCCTTGTGTCCGATTGGGGGCTTGAGTTTACCAGTTAAGAAATTTCCCGTTTTTGCTCAGGAGGTAAAGCACTATTTTTCTACCAGCTATCCTCTATCTAACTTGACTGAAAGGGCTAACAGAAGTATCAAAACTATGATAGCTTTATTTCTTGGACGGCAAACCAAAGGGCCAACATATATGGGAGTTCCGTTTTGCCATTAATAGTGCTCAAGGTGAAACCACAGGGAGAGCCCCTGCAGACCTAATGTTGGGACGTCAACTTCAAGGGCCATTGGAGAGGGTGATAGCCAAACGACCATCACCTCAGCAAACTGTATACAAGTTGTTGGAGCGACACAATGAGATCAAGGAAGAAGTCAAAAGGAAACCAGCTTTAGTGGAAAGATCAGCACAAAGGAACAAACAAAGTAAATGTGGTTAACTTAAAGCCTTATTTTGGAGTTCAGCCTCCCTTACCGGCTGGGGGACGCGGGGGGCGGTTGTACCATATCAAATTGTTTTGTAGAACAGTTTCTGTTATTTCATTGTTAAAATTATTCAGAATCTCCGCTGTTAAAAACTGATTTTGGGCACTATAATGCTGGTTTTGTGTGTGGTTGAAATAAGTGAATAAAAAGGTTGCGTGTGTGAAAGCGCGCGGCGACGAAATCGAAGGGGAAGATGCACACCGTCAGATTTGTGCAGCAGGAGACTGGATCTGCTTAAAGGTTTAAAACAAGTAAAAACATCAAAGAAAAGACAAAAAATAGCGGGCAAAGTTTGCCCCAGCGCCACAGATCATGCATTTAGAAACAGGATCGCAGTTCGCATCCAGGAAACGCCGCCCAGTGCAAGAGGACGCCGCCGGTGCAAGAGGACGTCGCCAGTGCGAGAAGACGCCATAGAGGGGAAAGAAAGATGCTCCCGGTGAGATCTGGACTTTATTTTTCTTTTAAGGGATTTTGGTGTTACCACTTTTTGTCCCATTCTTTTTTGGGATTTGAGATTTGGATTTTTCTTTTTGGATTTGGGATTTTGGATTAAAACTGAAGAAATGCTTCAGGTACTTTTTTTTGTTTTTTGAGGATATGGGGCTCCTTTGCAGACATTATTCTCATTAAATGAGAACTGGAGAATTTGGACATTTAATTATTTAGTTTGATTTGCTGACTCTAACTAAGTGATTTAAACCTAACCGATAATTATTTTTTGAGGAATTTTTGGTCACAGGTCTATTTATCTGAATAATTATTATCATTTCTTAGTATTGTGAAGTTCTGAATAAATCGAATAAATCATTGTGGCTAAAAATCAACAAATTTTATATGGAGTGGTTGGATATTTATTTTACCTGATTCCTGTGACAGATCCCCCTTTAGTTTGCGAGTTCCACTTTAAAACAAGCCAAATTTTACAGTGTCCTTTTAAATGAATCCAGTAGTTCATTGATAGCTGTTATCTACCTTTTGTAAATCCACTCTGGTATTTTGACATTTAATCTTTATTATCTACATAATACGTTAATCTTTCATTTATCATTCTTTCCATTATTTTGCATACATTAGACTTTAAAGCGATCGGCCTATAACTCCCTGGGTTTTAACCATCTTTTCCTGGCTTACGTGTCGGAACTACAACAGCTTCTTTCCAGATTTGTGGTAACTTTCCCTTCACCCAAACTTTATTATATAGCTCCAGTAAAATGCTTTTAGAAAATTTGTCAAGATGATTAAACATGATGTATCATATCTGATCCTTCCCTGGTGATGACATCTTAGTATTCTTAGGAGCATGATTTAGTCTGTCTTTGTAAAGGGTACATTTAATAAATCAGTGGCATCCTCATCTTGTATTATGAGTTCCTGATTCTGATGTATTCTAGCTTCCCTTCCTTTTTTGCTCCTCTTCACTTATGTTACTAGAGCTATGAACCTTAATTAAATTCTGAACCAGCATCTCTGCCTTTTCTTCATCTGTCACTGCAGCAGTTTCATTTTCAGTTATTACTGGATACCCACCATATACTTCAATTCCATTCATTCTTTTAATCATTCACCATATTTTACATATTTCTGTTTCTTTTCCAATTGAATTTCAAAATTTTCTCCAATAATCCCTCTTTGCATTTTTTATTACTTTCCTCACATTTGCTTGCAACCTTTTATATTCAACAAGATTCTGTAAAGAAGTTATTTTTAATGTTTTGAATGCTGATCTTATATACTCAATGCTCACAGAAATGCCTGACATCATTATTTTTGGTTCTCCAAAAAGAAAAAATAACGGACATTGCTTCTTTCGTTTTCTTGGTCTGCCCGCAAAGTACTGCCTATAACTCAGCATTCTGAGTATAGCAACTTGTTGTAACATAAATCCGGCCGTTTTAACATAACTTCGGTTTTGCCGCCATTACATTCCCGATATGTCTAAATGTTTTATGACGAGAAGTTTTAGCGATTTAAGATATCTCTAATTATATTTTGACTACACAAGTTACCTATTTGAGATATCTCAAATTACATTCTGACTAGTCGAAATTACGTCAGATTTACCATTGAGTTGTATTGAGACTTCAATTCAAGATATCTACAATGAATTACTGACTAATTGAAATACACATTTCAGATATCTACAATTAAATTATGACTAGTCAAAAACTAAATTCAAGATTTTTTTTATGTTTTAACAAGTCATAATTCTAATTAAAGATATCGCTAATAAGTCCATAATTCAAGATATCTTAAATGTATTTTTGGATAGGAGAAATGTGGTTTTGATTAGTGGATATTAAATAATAGATATCTTAAAAGCAAATGACTAGGCAAAACTAAATTAGACATATCTTGAATTATAAATTTGACTAGTCAAAGTTCATTTTAAGATATCTCTAAAAGAATAAGAGTTATCTTGAATTATTCAACCTTTCTATTTAAAGGTATAGAAGAGAATCTTTTGAATAGGACAATTTCAGTGGAAAATCCCATTGAAAATGACAGCCAATCAAAAACGACCGGTGGTGAAGAATAAATGGGTGTCAATGCGTAAATAAAATGTACCAATGACGTATATCACTAATTTCACCACCCACCCGACCCGTACAACGCGCGCTCATGTTTGAATTTGCCCATGCGCAGATTGTTGTTTAGGAAGTAAAACCGGACGGACAAGACACATAATTCACCATTGAAGAGAGGTTCTCCCTGTACGGCAGCGAAAATGGAAGCTCACAAGAGCAAAAAACCGTGTTCGACTGCATGTGCTGAGGACGTGCGCGCTCCAGATATCAGGGGGCGTTAACGGAGATGAGGTGGCGCATGCGCAGTGTTGCGAAAATGAGAATGAGCTGAAGATCCTCTCCTATATCTTTAAGACATCTTAAATTAACATTCTGACTAGTCAGCATGACATTACTGATATCTTGAATTAGCATTCCGTCTAGTCAAAATGTCACAGATTTACGTAGCATTTTGGCGGACCTGAACTAGCTGCGGAGTAGTCCCCATTTGCAGCTTGGACATGGGTCAATGGTTATGGCAAGCCATTTTAATATAAATTCGGTTACGTCTGACTATCTGTAATAACATTACAATAGAAGCACTTTCAGCTCCCCTAAGTTTTTCAGGGAATTGTGTGTCGGCAGAAAGTAAATCAGAAATTCTTTGCAAATTTCTTTAGCATTCTTCAATTACACGATTTTCGTGCTCTCTGCATATCCCATACTGCAGAGCTCTTTCTATAATCTGGCATTTTCTTACAATTTTGTCCACAACTGCCAGCTGCCATTGAATGTTCAGGCAATTGTTTGGACAGCTCAGTAAAGCCAAAGAGGGGCTTACACGCCATCTCTTACTTCAGATATCTAAAATTATAATTCTGACTAGTCATAATTACGTTCGAGATATCTTAAATTATAATTACGGATGTGTGACCCTTCCAATGACGAATCCGGTGACGTCATTTGAGATATCTAGAAAGGAATTTTGACTAGCCAAAATTAAAATACAGATATCTTAAATTACCCTTCCGGATAGTCAAAATTTAGTTTTGTTTAGTCAAAATGAATTTTTAGATATCTGGAATGTAATTACGTATAGTCAGACGAAACCGAATTTATGTTAAAACAGCTTGCCACACTCAGAATGCTTTTTCATTTCGAGGCATGGGCAGTGCTTTGCGGGCAGACCAAGAAAACGAAAGAAGCAAAGTCCGTTTTTTTTCTTTTTGATTATGCCATAAAATATGCGGCCTTGAAGAAGAAAATGCAAATGCAAATAAGATGATTGATTGCTAATTTTATTTATGAGTAAAATAATGCAGGGGCATTCTTAAAATGAAAAAGCATTTCTGCAAATGCATTTTCATTTTCAAATTTTACATTTCAAATTGAATTCTGGTAACTTTTTGCTGGGGCATTTTTTGAAATATAAATCTCAAAAGTCTTTTTCATTTTACATCCAATAAGTGAAAAAAATGAGCTGTCATAACTCTATAATAACCAAGTTACTTTTCATGTTATGATTCTGAACTGATCTGATCTGATCTGTCATTTTAATAATCCCTGCGCTAGAAACTACAAGCAGAAGTGCAACCATAATAGTGTTGTGTTAAAGTAATCCTGTCGCCTTGGCTAAATACAGGTCTATTGTCGCATCTTCTTCACAATCACATTTACCCGTCTGATTGTTTCCTATTATTAATAATGTTCTATTCAGTCCAGTTCCAGATAGCAAAATATGTTGATTTACTATTGAAAAATGGTCAAAATGGTGGTTTTGGTTAAATCAATCAATGAACAATTGTCTTATTCTAGCCAATTAACCTTTGTTGAAAAGATGACATTGAATAAATGTTTTTAGGTTGAATTCTACTGATTGAAATGCCAACATCTAATTAACGTTGAATCAACATATGCTGTTTGTCCATCCAGCCCACCCTTCTCCTCCTGGATGGGCTCTGGGTGAGACCATTTTATCATTGGGCGGGGGTCATTGGAGCAACTGCCTCAGGTGAAGCATCACAAGTAAGATCAATATATATCTCTATATAAACAAGTGTTTGCTTAACCCTGTTCACGGTCTTCTGCCGTCTCTAAATTTGGAGCAGGCTGTGTTTGATGTGACTGAGGATCTATTACTCTGCCCTGTGACGTCATTGTACCAATTTTTTACTCGTGCCCACAAAGTTGAATTTGTATCCACAGAGAAAGGAAGAGTTCGTAGTTGTAAAAATAAGAGTTGGTTTCATAAGACTTTTCACTCACAGCTTTTAGATTCATAGTCTAAGACTCACAAACATTTCAGCAAAATTTTAGGTACAAGAACTTTATTGATATTTAAATATGAATGCGAATGCTAGAGTTGTGCATCCAATTATTGATTTTAATCGTATTGCTTCTTCTACCAATTGAACAGCGAACAGTAAAATAAAACTTCCTTTTGTATGAACTGCAATACGATCACTAAGCCTTTTTCTCACTTTGTATGAAATTGTGGTACTATGAACATTATCTCTACTGGATTATCTGTTTCTTCTTTGTCTGCTCAAGAGTAACTGCAATTGCATAATCACCGTACTAGAAATTTTCTTAAGCTTGTCCTGATGTACTATTTTGTGTTGTAGTGATTTTATTGTTGTGCACTTTGTTATGAATAAATGTTTTGCTAAAAAGCAATAATAATAATCTTCTTGGTGTTTTTTGGTATAAGGCAAAATGTGTGCATTACAACACCAACTGCTTTTCGGGGGGTTATGTTAAATAAAATAAAAAAGCATTTCTGCTTCATTGTGTAAACAAGGTGGGATGCCCTTCCTAGTCTTCTACTGTTGGTCTATAACCAGGAAGAAGCAGCATAAACATGCAGATCGATTGTGCATGTCTGGTGTCTAGATTGAGATATCAATATTTTTCCAATCATTTCTAAAGCTTGTACCCCTAGTGACACTTCTGACTTTGATATATGATCTGCAAATAATATGAAGCAAGTAATCCCAGATTTGTTATTAATCCGGAGGCTTTACAGTTTGTCGAGGCAGCTGAACCTGAAACAGCTTTTCCTAAAAGCAAAATTCAAACTGGACTTTCATACAGATTTCATTTATTGATTTTTTTCTCATTCCTACTACATTTCACACTAAAAAGCCAAATTTGGTGCCAGCAGACATTTAGAATGAAAACAAATAATACTTTATTTCTTTAAATTAAAAACTCAGTTGAAATTTTTACAAAAAAAAAAAAAGCTAAACTACTCTAGCATCTGGTTTTCACAATGAGTCTAAAACAAAGGAATAAAATATTTGAAATAAAGTCAACAACTTTAAAAAAAATATTAAAACGTTAAATCAACAATCTGTTCAAATCATCAACAACAAGCAAAAGTAATAAAATTATAAACGTCTAAGTCTGTTGTGAAGAGTCTAATCTCTTCTGTCATCTCCTAGGGTAGCATTAACAAAAACAGGTATATTAAATGGCTAAAAAAGTAAAATACTCTAGTTCTGCTTTGTGGAAAATGGAAGCAATGGATGTGGTGGTGGAAAGGAGGGATTATTGATAAAATCAAAAAAATATGTGGACAATCTTCAGCATTTAGTCCATATGTTCTTCGAACCTGCTGTAACACAAATTGCTACAGGAGATCATTCCTTCCAAATGCCGTCAGTATCCACAACAGTGATGTTGATAGGCAAAAGGTTTGAAACAGCGCTTGTCAGGTGCGCTGACAGGTTTCTTTTAGCTAAGTATTTTGATTTTAAACAAGTTGTGGTTCAAAATGTATCGTTTTCAATTAGAAAAATTGAGTTGGTCCCTAGGACGCAAGGATGGTGAATTTACTGCATCCTTTCAGATTTGAATGCATCAGAGACGCACGACGCGTACCTAGCAACATCACTGCTATAAGATACCATTTATTTACCGTGGTAACTGTCAGTTGACAGTACAGCAAAAAACCATGTCCAATGTCTTCTGTACAGCCAGTCAATCCAAAAAAAAATAAATGCTGTTTCTCAAGCGGCTGCTTCGCAAACACTGGGCAATAGTGTGTGAATTACCACTGCAAAAGAAAGAGCATTACAGAAAAACTGCTACCCCAGGCAGGGGTCGACTATACCAGCAGAGACATTAATCCATAAAGTCATAACTGCTGTAGTTCTAAGACTCGGAGGTTTCACAAAGAGCTCTGCATGGCCGGGCTTGAGAACTGAGTTGTTTCAGCTGCATTACAGAAACCTTTTAATGTCTTGCTGCTGCTTGTCTCAAATCCCCAAGCTATCAAGTCATTGCCCCTCTACGAAAACAACATTGTGTAGCTGGTTGTGGGCATAATTGTTTACAGCCCTTAAACAGTATTGCTATCTATTCAATCTGTCGACTCCAAAACTAGATACAGTTGTTCAGCCAGCTGGATTGATATTTTTTACCCAACATCTAACTTTCACCACTAAAAATGTTAAAAGAACTTGTGTTTTTGCTTAATGTGGAAATTCAATTTACCAGCATGACGTGGAAGTTTACTTTTTCACATAGTTCAATTAAAAAAACTCTAATCTGTATGACTTTTTCTGTGATAATTCAAATGTGAACTACTTATGAAACGTTTTTCACAAATTTTACAAAAAAAGGGCCTCTCACCTGTGTGGGTTCTTATGTGAACAGTTAACCTTGAACGTCTTACAAAACATTTTCCACATGTTTCACAAGAAAAAGCCCTCTCACCTGTGTGGTTTCTACTGTGAACAGTCAATTGTGACTTCCTTGCAAAACATTTCCCACATGTTTCACAAGAAAAAGGCTTCTCATCTGTATGGATTAATTTATGACATTTCAAATTACGAATTCGAGAAAAACGTTTCCCACATGTTTCACAAGAAAAAGGCTTCCCATCTGTATGGATTCTCTTGTGACATTTTAAAGTACACATTTCAAGGAAACTGTGTCCGCACATTTCACAAGTAAAAGGCCTCTCACCTGTGTGTTTTCGACTGTGAACAGTCAATTGTGACTTTCTTGCTAAATGTTTCCCACATATCTCACAACAAAAAGGCTTCTCACCTGTATGAATTCTCTTGTGACATTTCAAATTATAATTTCGAGAAAAACGTTTTCCACATGTTTCACAAATAAAAGGCTTCTCACCTGTGTGGATTCTGTAATGCTTTTTAAGGTTAGAGTTGCATTTATAACATCTCCCACAAATGTCACATCTTAATGTTTTATTTGCATCAGCAGGAGACTCACTCTCTGACTCAGTGGAGATTATTCCCTTCCGATCTTTGCTCTCAACTACAGGAGAGATCGGATTGCTGCAGAGTTCCTTCTGCTCTGGTTTAGTAGGTTCATGTTTAGGTTTTAGCTTTGAATTATCTGGTTCATTCTTTTCTTCATCCATCAATGGAGCCTTTAGTTCAACGTCTTCCTTAATGAGTGTAGAATAGTATTGTTCTTCAATCAGTTTATGTTCTGGTTTTTCATCTTTCATCTGTCGAGGTTCAGGTTCTACCTGGTTCTCCTTGTTGCACCCAGGTTCTTCTTCCTTTTGGTCATGACTGGACCTCCATCCCTGATTAAAAAACTGCTTGCAGACAAAAGATTCCTCCATCATGGAGACACGAGCCTGTTGGAGGTCTGTAAGGACAAAGGAGGAGATCATTAATATATTTCAACCAAGGACTATCTCATGTATTTGCCTGGTTGTTCCTTGCATTCTTAGAAAATACAGGTCAAATAGTTCATCTAAACATCATTTTTAGTTTACACACATATTAGCATCCCTGTTGAAGTTTTTTTTTAAACGTTATTAAAAAACATTTTATTTAAACAACAGTTAGGACATTTATTCAATGGGATACTCTCTGCCTACACAATTATTGGCACTGACAGATAGTGAGTTTCAAGCGTCAATAAATGAAAGAGGACCTATAAAGTTTTTTTTCCTCACAGACTAAAAAAATTAGAGCAAAGTTCACAAGACAGACATAGGAACCCAAACTGTTATTAATCAAGGTAAAAGCTGAAGAAGTAATACAGCTTGCTTTGTTTAAGACACGTTTAGAAGTTCTTATCCAATTCTGTGAAAAAGTTTGTATATTTGAATGACTCTGTAAGCACATCAAATGCATCTCACTATCCAAAACACTGAACTGCCCCTGCTCAGTTCCGTTTCAATGCAGCATGTGAGAATTTCACTGACAGAGACTGACCCATTGTTATTTTTTTGGTTCCTGATAGCAGAACAATATTAGATTCATATTCTTGTAAATAAAAATTTATAATTTCCTATCTACTACGATCGCTGTGTCTGTGTGTGTGTGTGTGTGTTCGTGGTTGGGGGGGTCACCGTAGGTCAGGGAAAAAAGAAAAAAACTCCAATCACGGTTTGGATCTAACATGACCATGCAGGGGTCTTAAGGCCTAATGGAAAACCCAACATCTGAATTTCACATGAAAAAACTAACCTGTATGAGTTTTTCTGTGATCATTAAAATGTGACCTACTTATGAAACTCTTTCCACATGTTTCACAAGAAAAAGGCTTCTCACCTGTATGGATTTTCTTATGACTTTTCAAATGATCAAGTCGAGAAAAACATTTTCCACATGTTTTAACAAGCAAAAGGCTTCTCACCTGTGTGGGTTCTACTGTGAACAGTCAATTGTGATTTTTTTACAAAACATTTTCCACATGTTTCACAAGAAAAAGGCCTCTCACCTGTATGAATTCTCTTGTGAAGTTTTAAAGTACACATTTGAAGTAAACCGTGTCCGCACGTTTCACAAGAAAAAAGCCTCTCACCTGTGTGGTTTCTACTGTGAACTGTCAATTGTGAATTATAAAGGAAACATTTTCCACATGTTTTACAAGAAAAAGGCTTCTCATCTATGTGGGTTTGTTTGTGAACAGTCAATTGTGAATTAGTTAGGAAACATTTTCCACATGTTTCGCAAGAAAAGGTTTTATCACCTGTATGGATTGTCTTATGACTTTTCAAATTATCATTTAGAGAAAAAACTTTGCCACATGTTTCACAAGAAAAGGGTTTATCACTTGTATGCGCTCTTTTGTGAATTTTTAAGTTTGATTTACTTACAAAACATTTTCGACATGTTTCACAAGAAAAGGGTTTCTCACCTGTATGGATTGTCTTATGACTTATCAAATGATCATTTAGAGAAAAAACTTTGCCACATGTTTCACAAGAAAAGGGTTTATCACCTGTATGCATTATTTTGTGACTGTTTAAGTTTGATTTACTTACAAAACATTTTCCACATGTGTCACAAGAAAAGGGTTTTTCACCTGTATGAATTGTCTAATGACTTTTCAAATGATCAATTCGAGAAAAACCTGTGCCACATGTTTCACAAGTAAAAGGCTTCTCATCAGTGTGGATTATGTAATGCTTTTTAAGGCTAGAGTTGCTTTTATAACATCTCCCACAAATGCCACATCTTAATAATGTTTTATTTGCAACAGCAGGAGACTCACTCTCTGACTCAGTGGAGATGATCCCTTTCTGATCTTTTCTCTCAACTACAGGAGAGATATGAATGCTGCAGAGGTCCTCCTTATCTGGACTAGTAGGTTCATGTTTAGGTTTTAGCTTTGAATTATCTGGTTCATTCTTTTCTTCATCCATCCATGGAGCCTTTAGTTCAACGTCTTCCTTAATGAGTGTAGAATAGTATTGTTCTTCAATCAGCTTAGGTTCTGGTTTTTCATCTTTCATCTGTCGAGGTTCAGGTTCTACCTGGTTCTCCTTGTTCCACCCAGGTTCTTCTTCCTTTTGG
>JAVLVB010000798.1:178922-199271 GCA_032876305.1 Orestias chungarensis | reverse complement strand
TCTTCTGTTTTTTAATATTTACGGGGTTGGCAAAAAACGTATGACTGCATTACCGCCACCTACTGGAATGGAGTGTGAATGCTTAATGCTTTATTGCATTGTACTGTCTATGTACCTATTGAGCCATCATCTTGTTTCCTGCGCCTTCACTGTAACTGTAACTACATTCTTAAAACTGTTTTCCCAGCAAATAAAGAATAAAAATTAATTAATTAATTAATACAAAAACACATGATGTCCACAATCATATTCTATTAATTAACTTTTTTTTCTTGAAAAAATATAAATAAAATCTTAATACTTTTGCTTCCTGTATCTTTCTGTAATAAGTATGTCACTTTAAATGTTCCTTTGTTTCTTCTGAATTCCTCCATCATATATTTTATCTGTTGGTCATTTCTTTTAAATATTAAAAAAACATGTTCTATTGTTTTTGTTACTCCACAATATTGACAATTTCCGGTTTCATGTCTGTGTCTTCAAATCTTAATCTTGTTAATAATCTCTCTTTGTGTCTTTTTCTCCTTTTTCCTCTCATTTATCCACTGTCCTTTTAACGTTATAAAACCGTCTTTCTTTGTTTTCTGTATTCTATTCCTTTATTCCACTTTTCCTTTTGTTTTTGTTTGACCATACTTCTTTCTTTGGACTTATTTGTTGTTATTGAGAAGTTGATTTTTCCTGTTGTTGCCCTTTTTGCTGCCCTGTCTCCTGCTTCAATGTGTGCTGGTACCCATATGAATGTAATTTCTAAACTCATGATCTTTATTCTGAAAAGTATTTGGTGTATTTCTAATAATATGTCTGAATCCGAACAAACTATTGTTTTTGTTGCTTTTATTTCTTCTACCCACTGTATTGCTAACTATTGTTATTGTTTTATCTTTTTTATTGTGAAACTCTGGTATAATTATTGCTATTCCTGTTTTTCCTTTTTGGTCTTTTGATGCATCAGTGTAAATCTAAACCTAATTATAATTTTTATCTATATATTCTTTAACTTTGCATGAGTTAAAGATGAATCTTTTATCAATTCTGTTTTTCATGAGTGTTAAGTTTACCTTTGCATTTGTTAATATCCACTCTGGTATTGTTGGTAAACGTCCAACTGAACTTATTGTTATGTTGTTAACTTGAAATTACCCACCCAAAGCGTCTAGTTTCCCTCTCATTCTTTTCCCAACTTGGTTGTAAAATTGCGAATGTTTGCTGATCTAAAACTCTAGTGACATTTCTCCCATTCTACTTTAAGTGCTGCTATTGGTGTGGTTCTGATTTCTCATTACAGATTCTAAATGCTTGGTGTTACATATTATCCAGTTTTTTACAAGAATTTTAGCTGCTGATGCAGATATTATACTGCCAAACTCTATATTTGATCATACCTGTATATAATGCCTACCTGCCTGCCTGCCTGCCTGCCTGCCTGCCTGCCAGCCAGCCAGCCAGCCAGCCAGCCAGCCAGCCAGCCAGCCAGCCATCCATCCATCCATCCATCCATCCATGCATCCATCCATGCATCCATCCATTCATCCATCCATCCATCCATCCATCCATCCATCCATCCATCCATCCATCCATCCATCCCATTTATCCTTGTGGGGTTGCAGGGGTCTACTGGTGCCTATCTCCAACTCACCTGTCCATCGTACACACTAGACAGGTCACCAGTCCATCACAGGGCAAGACAGAGACACACCGGACAAACAACCACTCACATCTAAGGATAAATTAGAATACCCAATCAGCCTAAAAGTCACGTCTCTTCAATCCAGAATATTCGATTTTAAGACGTGAAATAATTGTCTTTTCTCTCCTATGTGTTTCTGTTCTTCTCATTTCTCCAACTTTTCTTTGTATTTTATAAAACCAACATCCTTACCTTTCTTCCTCCCATAACTTTTGCTCTTTGTCCTCCAGTTTCTGTTTCCTTATACACTTTATTTCTTTAACAATGAACATTAATTTAAACCAATCCTCGATGAACGCTCACCTTAGCCAAAGTATCAGCAATTTCATTACCTTTTACCCCGTTATTTGCAGAAACCCATAGAAAGTTAAGCATAAATCCCATTATATTCACATATAACTTTGTATTGTATTTCCATCAATATACCTGGTGTACTGTCTGACTATGTAGCAAACTGGAATATTATGAACTTGAGTCCAAGACAATGATTGATTTTAATGGTCTAACCTCTTCTACCTTCTGAACTGCTAAAGTTTATACAAACTGAAAATATATCACCTACCATTTTCCCCACTTTAACATTGAATTGTTGTATTATATCCCCTATCCCCATCGTTTTAGTTATATCTTTTGATGAATCTGTGTATATACACACGCCGGCCACTTTTTTAGGTACACCTTGCTAGAACAGGGTTGGTACCCTTTCTGTCTACATAACTGCGTTAATATTTCATGGCATAGACTCAACAAAGTACTGGAAACATTCCTCAGAGACTTTGGTCCATATTGACATGATAGCATCATGCAGTTGCTACAGATTTCTTGGCTGCACATCCACGATGCAAATCTCCTGCTCCACCACATCCCAATGGTGCTCTATGGGATTGAGATCTGGTGACTGTGGAGGCCATTTGAGTACAGTGAACTCATTGTGATGTCCAAGAAAACAGTCTGAGATGATTTGAGCTTTATAATATGGCACGTTATCCTGCTGGAAATAGCCATCAGAAGATGGGTACACTGTGGTCATAAAGAGATAGACATGGTCAGCAACCATACTCAGGTAGGCTGTGGTGTTGCAATGATAATCAATTGGTACTAAGGGGCCCAAAGAGTGCCACGCCATTACACTAATATTTAGATCTGGTGACTTTGCTGGCCTTTGAAGATGTTCAATTTCACTTTCATGTTCATCAAACCAAATTTTCACCAGTCTTGTTGTGTGTATTGGTGCATTGTCATCCTGATACACGGTACCGACTTCAGGATAAAATGTTTGAACCATTGGGTGCACATGTTCCTCCAGAATGCTTCGTAGTCCTTGGCAGTGACATGCCCATCTAGCACAAGTATTGGGCCAAGGGAATCCCATGTTATGGCAGCCCAAACCATCACTGATCCACCCCCATGCTTCACTCTGGGCGTGCAACAGTCTGGGTTGTAGGCTTCTTTGGGGCTTCCCCACGCCATACCTCTCCCAGATGTCGGACCCTGTGGAGACCCCAATGTACAGTTTTGCTGGAAACAGGAGAGTTGAGGTGCACATTTAATTCTGCCATGATTTTGGCAGCCTTGGTTTTATGTTTTTCTGAATTAATTCTGGGTTAACTCCTAAACTTCCCTTTCAGACAGCAACCTCTTGCGTCCACAGTTAATCCTATTGGATGTGGTTTGTCTTTCTTGGTGGTATGCTGAGATTACCCCGGATACTATGGCTCTTGATACATCACAAAGACTTGATGTCTTGGTCACAGATGCGCCAGCAAGACATGCACCAACAATTTGTCCTCTTTTGAACACTGGTATGTCACCAATAAAGTTGTATGCATTGCAATACTTTCATCAAAACTGTGCTCTTAACCTGCTAGTTGGACCTTCACACTCTGATCTTACTAACTTACTAACTTATTAACTTATTTATATATTCTTTAACTTTGCATGAGATAAAGTTGAATCTTTCATCAATTTATTTTTTCATGAGTGTTAAGTTTACTTTTGCATTTGGTAATATCCACTGTGGTATTGTTGGTAATTGTACTACTGGACTTATTGTTATGTTGTTTACTTGAAATTACCCACATTAGACAACGTAGCCCCCATAAAAAGGAAAGTGATTACTCATAGGAGGTTGGCCCCCTGGTTTAATTCAGAACTTCGTACCTTGAAGTGAAACACCACGAAACTGGAGAAGAAATGGCAGTCTTCGCCTATTTATCCTGGAAAAACAGCGTGCTTCTGTATAAAAGGACCCTGCGCCAAGCTACATCTGCAAATTTTACATTATTAATAGAGGAGAATACGAACAATCCTAGGTTTCTTTTTAATACAGTTGCTAAACTTACGAGAAACAAAAAACTCTGTTATATCATTTATTCCCCCAGCTCTTAGTGTCATGTTGCGATCAAAAACAAAGACTCAACCCAACTAGAAAATCACCTAAACAAAAACAACAACTAAATATAATTAATGATAACAACGACTAAATAATACTGAACTGAATCAAACCGAAACACGTTTCATGACAGTACCCCTCCCTCAAGGCGGATACCAGACGACAAAACCGGCACAAGAGAAAAAAGAAAAAACCAAGAGTGGGTGGGAGGAGGGGGATGGCCTCAAAAGGAGGGCTAGAGCAAAAAGAAAACCGAGAACAAAAAACAACCCTGCATGAGCGGAAAAAGGCTAAGAAAAACAAAAACACCAAAACCAAACAAAAAACCAACCCAAAAGAGCGGAACAACGACCAAAAACAAGAAACAACTAAAGGAAAAAGTCCGGAGAAAACTGTTTCCCGGACGGCAGCGACAGTCCGGCAAAGGACGCCCGAACGGCGGCGAGAGTCCGGCAAAAGCCGCCCGAACGGCGGCGAGAGTCCGGCAAAAGGCCGCCCGAACGGCGGCGAGAGTCCGGCAAAAGGCCGCCCGAACGGCGGCGAGAGTCTGGCAAAAGGCCGCCCGAACGGCGGCAAGAGTCTGGCAAAGGCCGCCCGAACGGCGGCGAGAGTCCGAAGATCGTCCCGGAGGAAGCCGACAGGAAGAACGAAGACTTGGAGGTCGTCCCGGAGGACGACGATAGGAAGCACGAAGACTTGGATGTCGTCCCGGAGGACGACGACTTGAACCCCAAAGATCTGGAGGTCGCCCGGCAGGACGACGATTTGAACCCAGAAGATCTGGAGGTCGCCCGGCAGGACGACGACTGGAACCACGAAGATCTGGAGGTCGCCCGGCAGAACGACTACAGGAACCACGAAGATCGGGAGTTCGCTTAGCAGAACGACGGGAGGAACCACGAAGATCTGGAGGTCGCCCGGCAGGACGACTACAGGAACCACGAAGATCCGGAGTTCGCCTAACAGAACGACCGCAGGAACCACGAAGATCCGGAGCTCGCCCGGCAGGACGATGACCTGAGGCACGAAGACTTGAAGGGCGTCCGGCTGGACGGCGGCTAGAGAGCGCCCTCGATGAAGACCGCAGACGCCGGCGACAGAGCGCTCTCGATGGAGGATGCAGACCCTCCGAAACAGCACAAGTTAGAGGCGGGCCACACCGGACCCCTTCAGTAATCACAGGAGCTGGAGGCAGGCCGCGCCGGACCCCCTCCGTAATAGCAAGAGCTAGAGGCGGATCGCACCGGACACCCTCGACAGTCACAGGAGCCAGAGGCGGGTCACACCGCACCCCCTCCAAAAACACAGGAGTTAGAGGCGGCTCGTACCGGATCCCCTCTGTAAACACAGGAGAGAGAGGCGGGTCGCACCGGACCCCCTCGGGAAACACAGGAGAGAGAGGCGGGTCGCACCGGACCCCCTCTGTAGACGGCTCAAAACCTCCGTCAGCAGGCAGCTGGTCCACAGCTGTCTCTGGAGGTGGAAGACCAGTCACATTTGGAGGCTCTGCCCATGTAGCAAGCTCCTCCTGGAGCGAGAGCTCTGCCGCTGGCTCCCCCTGGAGCGAGAGCTCTGCCGCTGGCTCCCACTGGAGCGAGAGCTCTGCCGCTGGCTCCCGCTGGAGCGAGAGCTCTGCCGCTGGCTCCCGCTGGAGCGAGAGCTCTGCCGCTGGCTCCCCCTGGAGCGAGAGCTCTGCCGCTGGCTCCCCCTGGAGCGAGAGCTCTGCCGCTGGCTCCCCCTGGAGCGAGGGCTCTGCAGCGGACTCCTCCTGGAGCGAGGGCTCTGCAGCGGACTCCTCCTGGAGCGAGGGCTCTGCAGTGGACTCCTCCAGAGGGAGAAACTAAAAAGGGGAGATGGAGTGGAAAGAGGGGCTGCTCTTGCTGCTAAATCTCTGTCCTTGGCTCTGAGGGCACTTTCAAAATAGTGAAGGGTGTCAGAAATAATGTCGAGCATGTCTGGGTCATCATGAAAAGCAGAAAAAACCGGGGTGAAATCAAAATCCTCTGTGAGAGGACCTAAATAGGGGCAGTCATAAATTATATCGGTAGGGGGCGGTGAAGTGACGGGAGACGAAGAGGAACAGGAGACTGGAGGTGAAGAAGACGACACAGAAGTAAAAACGGGCTCGGAACTCACCGGTGTTGAGCCCCCGCCCCTGGCTGAAAACTCTGAAAAAGCTAGGACGCCGGTTAGCACAACCACCGGTGAGCGGTGTTTCTTGCGGCGGGAGGAACGAGAAGGCATGACGGAAGGCGGAAGTGCGGGAGTAACGGATCGGGGATGTGAATCTCTGCTCGAGTCGATTCTGGCTGGATCGTTCTGTCACGTCGCATTCAATGACTCGAGCAGATGTTCAATTGAGCGAATAAATAATTTATTGTTTGGGAAGAATAATGAACATAAACAAGAAACGGAACAAGGGCAAAGCGGAAACGTAACGTAAACAAACAAAGAGCGGAGGCGGGACTACAAAAATGTAAACAAAGCAGATGAGCGAACGAGACGCGGGAATAACTAACATAAACAAACACAACGACACTAATAAACAAACACAACTAATGAATACGGGAAGGAAATAAACTGACACAAAGAGAAACCAAAACAACCACGAGAGAGAAGAGGCATGGGAAAAATCAGAGACTGCAGAACTGAGAAGCTAAAAGTAACAAACAGTGAAACACAGGACGGGACCAGGGGAGAAAACCAAATGAAGAGCCAGGACAGAGAACTCAGCTAGCAGGAGAGGGGGCTTACAGGAGATGTGGGGCAGGAAACTCTGGAGCGAGACGAGAAGGCGGCAAGAAAGCTATGGAAGAACCTCAGGGTGAACATCAGGGAAGGACATCAGGGAAGGACATCGGGGAAGGACAACAGACGATCCAGCAGTGAGTGAATGAATGAATGTGGCTTATGTATGGAGGAACCGGGGTTGGATTGGTGGAGAAGATGATTAGATAATTTAGCACAGGTGGAAAAGATAATGAGGGAACTCAAGCTGCAGGAAACACACACAGAGAGAAAGAGAGAGAACACAGAAAAGAATAACAAAAACGATAACTAATGATAAGAAAGTAAAACAAAGCAACTACAACAAATTAAACAGCAAACTAAACAAAGAACCAAAACACAGATCATGACACAGGGAGAAAGAGAGAGCCGACAGCGAGGGAGAAAACAAACAGTCAACCCAACTAGAAAATCACCTAAACAAAAACAATAACTAAATATAATTAATGATAACAACGACTAAATAATACTGAACTGAATCAAACCAAAACACGTATCATGACACTTAGCTGTAATGACTTTAAGGAATTCTTTATTAATAAAATTTAATCTATTAACATTAAATTTGATGGCATCCTACCAAACATAACTACTACCTCAGTAAGCAAGGAGTCACTGAAAGTGGCTCTGGAGACTGATCTCTGTTTGAAATGTTTTTTTTCCAGTTGATCCTTCTGAGCTTTCAAAAATATTTTCTTCATCTAAGCCTTCAACTTGTATGTTGGATCCAATCCTGAAAAAATTGTTTAAAGAAGTATTTCCTATTATTGTTATCCCAATTTTTGATATGATTAATTTGTCATTAGTGAATGACTATGTACCAGAGAGTCTTAAGGTAGCTGTAATAAAACCGCTACTTAAGAAACCTTCTCTTGATCAAGAAGACTTAATAAATTACAGACCCATATCTAATCTTTCTTTTTATCTAAAGTCCTTGAAAATGTTTTGCTAATCAACTGAGAGAACATTTGAGGAATAATGACCTATTTGAAGAATTTCAGTCAGGTTCAGGTTCAGTCAAGCTCAACATAGCACTGAGACAGCACTCCTTAAAGTACAAATGATATTCTCATGGTCTCAGACAAAGGACTCGTGTCTATTCTAGTTCTGTTAGATCTATGTGCTGCTTTTGACACAGTCAATCACAATATACTCAAAGAAAGGCTTGAGCACACTGTGGGGGTCAAGGGAAAAGCAGTAGGCTGGTTTAAATCATATTTGTCTAATAGATCTCAGTTTGTTCATCTAAATGAAAAATCTTCGCATTGTAAGGTTACTTGTGGAGTACCACAACGTTCTGTACTTGGCCCAATTCTATTTACTATATACATGCTCCCTATTGGTAAAATCATCAGACAGCATGCTGTTAATTTTCACTGTTATGCTGATGATACACAACTGTATTTATCTATAAACCCTGATGAATCCAGTCAGTTTGGTAGAATACAGGCATGTCTACATAACATACAAATGTGGATGACTTTAAACTTTCTGCACTTGAACTCTGAAAAGACAGAAGTTGTTATCTTCGGACCAAAATCTCTAAAAATGAAACTTCTTAGTATAGTTGTTTGAGCCTTTCTATGAGGATATTGTGATCGACTGTGTCAAAAGCAGCACTTAGATCTATCGGAACTAGAATAGACACGAGTCTATTGTCTGGGGCAGTGAGAATATCATTTGTGACTTTAAGGAGAGCTGTCTCAGTACTATTATAAGCTCTGAAACCTGACTGAAATTCTTCAAATAGGTCATTATTCCTCAAATGCTTTCTCAATTGATTTTTCAAGGATTTTAGATCAAAAAGGAAGATTACATATGGGTCTGTAATTTATTAAGTGTTCTTGATCAAGAGACTTAAGTAAGGGTCTTATTAAAGCTACCTTAAGAGCTGTAATAAAATTGTTAAATTAAATGTTATTCATTTAACAATCTTTTGTCCAAAACTCATGGTGTCAGGATGCTGTGGTGGTATGTAAACACTACTCACCAATGGCAGAGTTTATGATTATTGTAGCATCTAGTCGAAGTTAGAGAAGGCCAGAACTGATAGTTGAATGTCTTTAATCGCCACTAGTTGCCATAAACCATGAAACAGTCATTCAACCAATGTAAGAGCAAAACAACAAACAGAAAATTACCATATTAATACATTAGCATAACCGTATTACAATATCCAATCAAATTTTCATCAATAAAACAAACCTTGTTCCTCTTTCCGACTGAAGCTAAATAATATTATCTCTTTTCCTTTCTTTTGACCATATTTTTCTGTTGATATACAAAGCCAGCTGACTTATTTTCGTCTTTTTCTTTCCGTTGTCTTTCCGTTGTCTTTCCGTTGTCTTTCCGTTGTCTTTCCGTTGTCAAGCTAACCGTTGCTAACCATTGTTCTGTACTATTTCCAGTCAGGGACAGGAAGTTAACAAAATAAAATCCTAAAACACTTTTCACTATAAACGTGTCAAATACACCATTACACTACCACCAAATTATTTGCTGTCTAAATCTCAAAATAAAACACAAATAATTTCTCAGAGTTACATAACCATAACAACATTGAAAACAATTAATTCAACATTTCAATATCTTTAGCAATCACTTTAACTGCTTTCAAACAACAGAACTAACTTATGAACTGGACGTTCCACTACAGACATTTTATGCAAACGTACACTCTTATAACTAAGATTTCTGTCTGCAAAGGCTATTTTGACCTTTCTCACAAGTCCATCTGAATCTGTTGCAGTATCCAAGACTCGTCCGAGTTTCCATTGGGATCGTGGTTGAGTGTCCTCTTTTTCCATGACAATGTCACCTGTTTGCTTGTTTCTTTTGGGTTTGTGCCATCTTTGCCAGACCATAATGTTGTGCAGATATTCTTTCTTCCATCTGCTCCAAAATTGTTCAGCTAAATATTGCACTGGACGCCATCGTTTTTGTGCATACAAGTCCTCTTTGACGAAATGTCCTGGTGGTGGCAACGCTGTTGTACTTTTCATTATGACAAGATGATTTGGAGTTATTGGGTCCAAATTTTTTGGGTCGTTAAGATTGTCCATGGTCGGTGGGCGACTGTTGACTATTGCAGCTGCTTCATACAGAAAAGTTCGGAGTGAAGAGTCTGTGAGCTGTCTTTTACTGAGGGCAAGAGTTGCGTTGAGAACGTTTCTTACAGTCCGTATTTGCCGCTCCCATACCACCTGCGTGACTTGCATGAGGTGTGTTGAGAACAAAATCACACTGTTTTTCAGCAAGAAGGGATGTCAGCTTGTCAGTGTCTATTTCCTCTAGTGCAGCATTCATTTCATTTTTGGCATCAACAAAGTTAGTACCCTGATCACATTTTATGTCTGTCAGAGCCTCTCAAAGCGATGAAACATCTTAGTCCATTAATGAACGTGTCTGTAGACAGGTCCTCTAACATCTCTACATGTACAGCTCGTGAAAAGAAACATGTAAAGAGAAGACCGAACCTTTTGTTTTCTTTCCTCGCTTGTTTGGTGAGGAATGGGCCGAAAATGTCCATTCCACAGTATGTGAAAGGTGGAGAATGTTCAATCCTTTCTGTGGGGAGCTCTTTCTTTTTTTGTCCTTCAACTGGTCAATCTCCGACAATACACACACTGACGAATGAAGGATGATACAGTTTGACTTAGATTTGGGATCCAATATCCACTTGAGAGTATTTCATTCATTGTGAAGCCTTTTCCCTGATGATTGACTTTTTCATGACAATGAGCGATTATGAGTTTGGTGATGTGATGATCTCTTGGAATGACTGTTGGATGTTTGAAAGAGTTTGGAAGTGTAGAATGAAGTGCATTTTGTTGTTGTTTGGCAATGCCTTTTCCGTTACTCAGAGCTGATATTTCATTTTCAAACATTTGTCTACAATTTCAGCATTTTGTCTTTCATTCACTGTACTGAGTGACTTTGACTTGTCCTTGAGTAGATATCGTTTGAGACATGCTACTGCGCTGACTGCTCGGGACCAAGATGAGAACTTGGTGAGGCGGTCACTGAGACTTTTGTGTTCTGAGGTTTGCGTGTTTAGAGTCGGTACTTTTTTCACTTCTGGGTCTCCTATTGGGAGTTCAATAGTTTCCTTTGTTGGTAGATTGATTTCTTTTTCCCACAAAAACTGGGGGACTGTGAGCCAGTTGGAAGACAGCAGTTCATTTACTGTTGTGTGTCTAGATGCCATGTCTGCAGGGTTTTCACTGGTAGGTACATAGAACCATTGCTGTGGTGTAGTGTAGTTGCGGATCTTTTGAATTCTATTGGCAACGAATGTGTGGAAGCGCCTTGCTTGATTACTGATGTACCCCAGAATTACTTTTGAGTCTGTCCAATAATATTCTTCCACATTGTCAAGAAGAAGCTCTCCTTTGAGCATGTTACTGACTGTGACTGACACTGTAGCTGCGGTCAGCTCTAACCTTGGAATAGTGGTGACATTTGTTGGAGAGATGCCCATTATGAAGCTACAGTGAATGTCTTTCTTTTTGTTGAACTGTCTTAAGTACGAACATTGTCCATATCCTGTGGTGCTCGCATCAGAAAAGTGATGCAATTCTCTTTTCACTACTTGCCCAAATGATGTTGGAACAATACATCTGTTTATTTACAGTTTTTTCAGATTTTTCAGGTCTCCTTTCCAGCTCTCCCACCGTGGTTTAAGATACTCAGGTAAAGGATCGTCCCAGACTGTTCCTTGGCGACACATTTCTTGGAGGATTCTTTTACCATTGAGAATGTACGGAGCGGCGACTCACAAAGGGTCGTATAGTGCAGCGACTGTAGACAAGATGCCACGTCTGGTTGGAGGTTGGTCTTTATTTGCTATGTTGAAAGTGAAACAGTCCTTTTCAATGTTCCATAGAATGCCAAGCGCTCTTTCTGTTTGTGTTTCACTGAATGTCAAGTCTTTTGTTTTCCTGTCTATTGCACGCTCTGATGCTGTTGAGAACATTGCTGTTGTTAGACACAAATTTATGTAGCCTTAGTCCACCCTTTGCACATAATTCTCGTGCTTCCTTTGCCAGTAGTACAGCATCTTTTACTTTTTCTGCACTTGTGACTCCGTCATTTACATAAAAGTCTCTTGCAATAAACTGTGAACCTACAGAATAATCAAGTTTGTTCTCTTTAGCCAAATGTTTGAGTCCATAATTCGCACAACCAGGTGACACAGCGCCAAACAGGTGTACTGTCATCCTGTATGCTTGAGGTGGTTTAGTAAAGTCACCGTTTTTCCACCATAAGAACCGTAAGTAGTTGCGATCACTTGAGTCAACTTTGAACTGGTGAAACATCTTTTCTATGTCACACATTAGAGCTATTGGATGTTGTCTAAAGAGCACAAGTACACCAGTGGGATTGTTATTCATGTCTGGACCATTCAATACATGTTCATTAAGACTGGTACCTTTGTGTTTTGCGGAGCAGTGAAACACTACTCGCAGTCCTTCCGGTTTCTTTGGATGATAGATGCCGTGGTGAGTTATGCACCAAGTTTTTCCTTCTGGTCCATTATCATCAGGCTCTTCAGCATCACCTCTTTTTATGATGTCATTCATGTATGTGATGTAGTCCTTTCTGTATGTTTCATCACGTATGAGTTTCCGTTTGAGCTGAGTGAGTCTGCTTTCTGCGAATTGTCTGTTATCGGGCAATTTTGGCCTTTGTTTGAATGGCAATGGTGTTTTATAATGTCCACTTGCAGTCTGTGTTATACCTTGTTGAAGTTTATCGAGAAACATGAGATCCTCTTGAGACACTGCTTTTTCATTTCTCTCTGAATCCTTAAAATCCCTTTCAAGTGCACATATTGCGACTGCTGGAGTGGATGGAGGAATTTCTTTGACCACTACTCAAAGAACACTCCTCCTGGTGTGTCTGTTTCACTGCATGGCACTGAGTTACCAACTATGATCCATCCTAAATCAGTTTGGATAGCATACGGCTCATTGTCTTTACACTTGTTTAGGTGCTAATGCTCTGGGACAAGTATAACCAATGAGAAGACTTACTTCACAACTGAGGAGTGGTGGAACCTCGTCAGCAATGGGTAACAAATGATTCCACATTTTTGCTGTTTCACATGTTGGAATGTGTTCTCTGTTTGCAGGAATGTAGTCCTTGGTGTAAGCAGCAGGGAGTTTTCATCACTGTTGCTGAATTGTAACCTCTTACAAGAAGATCACACACCTTTCCACTGTTTACCATTGCATTTTTGCCCATCATAGTAGTGAGTTTGAGTTTTACACGGCACACATCTGCTTGAAGTTGACGTGTTACATCTTGATCAATGAAGACCGTGTCGCTCTGTGTGTCTAATATAACATAGACTAGTTTCTCTTTTTGTGGGTTTTTGGCAGTTGACACCCACATTGGCACAATCATTGAGGTACTGACTGTGTGCTCTGCTCTGGCAACATTTAGAATCATGGCTGTAGCTGTTTCAGGTGAGTTACCTTGATTTCCGTTGTTTGAACTCACTTGACCTTGTTTTTCCTTTTGCAGACCATTCATGTATTCTTGATCATGGAGGCAAGTTGGATGTCTGTTTGAGCAAGCTTCACAAGTGAGACGGCGTCTGCAGTTCTTAGCACTGTGTCTTTGTTTTAAACAGCCATAACAAAGTTTATTGTCTTTCACGTGTTTCTTTCTCATTTCTAAGCTCATTTTCAGAACGTCTGGGCACTTATGTAGAGAATGTGACTCTTGGCACATGCATGAAGAGTTGCTGTGTGTTTTAGCCTTTATCTTGCTGTCACCTTGCTCTGTTGTGTTTTTATTGAATACACTTGCTCTATTTCTTTTGATGTCCTTATTATTTGTCTTATCACCATTCGTCTCCGTGGAGCGAAGTGCATATATGGAGGTGACTGGGTTGCAGGCAACTTCTGCTCCGATGGGGAGGAATGAGGCGAAATCACTGAATCATTTCTGAAGAAAGTTCCTTCGAGACATTTTTGCAAGCTGGGCCAGTGACATATCTTTTCAAATAGTACAGTCTGACTGCTGCTGAGACTCCATTTTGTTCAATAAGAGACATGAATGTGGATTTCCATTCAATGAACTTTATTGGCTCACAAATAAACATTGTTGGCTCTGGTGTGGGGAGTCTGTTTATTCTTATGCTGTTTTGTAGAGCGTCTGCAAGCTGAGTAACACTGGGGGAAGCAGTTGGCTCAGGTATAATGTAGGGAGATGCATGTCTGGGTGAGTGCTCTGGGCTCACCTGTTCACTTTTTATTATCTGTGCATCCCCAAGCTGTAATAACTCTCTATCATAGGCTTTCAATCTGGCACGTGCTGCGTCTAGTTCCTTTTCAGCTCTTAAATGTTTTAACTCTGATGATTGAACTGCAATTTGTCTCTTATGCTCCTCTTCTAGAGCCTTTATCTTTTCTCTTTGTCTTTGCTCCTCTTGTACTGTTTTTTACTCTGCTTCTTTGGGTGCTAGGTGTGCTGCAGCATCAGCTCGTTTTGAAGTGAGGAACGAGGCTGAGGATTGTTTGCTGTGATTTGATCCTGCTGTGGAACCATAGATGGACTCGGCATAATCATGCTGTAATAGTCCCTTTAACCGTTTTCTTATATGCTCTGCATCAAAATCTCCATCAACGCCACTTATTCTTTCCAGTATGATTTTCACAATGTCAAAAGTCACTGCTTCGCATGCATCTGTTTTTCTCCTCATGTCAGATGAAGGTGTTATGTAACTTCTAATGTCCTTGTACTGTTTTATCAGATCATCTCTTTTTTGCTCAATTATGTCTGCAAGATCTGCCATTTCCTTTTCTGAGATGTCCTGCTTTAGCCTTTGCCTTGTTTTGCACACTTGCATTTTCCACCGTTCATATAGAGTTAATAGTTTATTCTCTCTTTTGCTAATTTCCTCATTTTGATAAGTTTACATTTTTTCTGTTGGCAGTTTTGTTCTCTCAGAACTTCGTGGAGAAGCTGATGTGCTTAGCTCTTGTAATTCACTTAACATTTTTTCTTTACTTGAGATTAAATCTTTTATGATTTGTCTCTCCTCACCTTCATTTTGAAGCGAGTCGTTTAAATCTTTTATTTCTTCTCTTAAACATTAGATTTGTTTACAAATTTCTTTTGAATTTTCAGCTTGTAAATCATCCATTTTGCTTATATTTCCCTTACACTTTTTACCTTTGTAGTTTCTGACCAAAGTTTGCCATCTGCTGGATGTTCCGGGAATTTCCGTTAAACCTTGAGTCCTGGTGGTGCAGCAGACGGACGGTGGTCAAGCTCTTACTGTAGCATCCAGTCGAAGTAAGGCCAGAACTGAGAGTTGAATGTCTTTAATCGCCACTTGTTGCCATAAACCATGAAACAGTCATTCAACCAACGTAAGAGCTAAACAACAAACAGAAAATTACCATATTAATACATTAGCATAACGGTATTACAATATCAAATCAAACTTTCATCAATAAAACAAACCTTGTTCCTCTTTCCGACTGAAGCTAAATAATTTTCCCTTCTGTTTGACCATATTTTTCTGTTGACATACAAAGACAGCTGACTTATTTTCTTTGTTTTCTTTCCGTTGTCTTTACGGAAAAGGGGATCGCAGGTCGCAGGGATGTCAGTTTACATCCCTGCGACCAGCAACAACGGGGAGAGGAACGCAGCACTAAATGAACTGTACCAAGCCAACAGTGAACAACAGACTGCACACCCAGACGGCTTCCTCATCCTGGTTGGAGATTTAAACCATGCCGACCTCAAGTCTGTTCTCCCAAAACACGTGGATTTCCCAACAAGAGGGAACAATATCCTGGACCTGGCTTACACAACACAAAAAGGAGCATACAAACCCACTCAATTTCCAAACATTGGACTCTCGGATCACCTTACTTTTTTGCTAAGGATTGCATACAGGCAAAGTGTGAAAGCCAGCAGACCTTTCAAATAGGGACATCAAGGTGTGGCCAAATGGGGCCTCAGCTGCTTTCCAAGACTGTTTTGAAACAACAGACTGGAAGATGTTAAAACAAGCAGCTAGCTACAATGGCCTCACAGACATTGAGGAGTATACAAATATTGTGACCTGCTACATCACAAAGTGCATTGATGATGTGACTGACACAAAAACCTTCATCACCCAGGTAAACCATGGCTAACAGGTGATGTCCACAACTTGCTGAGGGCCAGAGATGTAGCATTCAGAGCAGAGGATGAACAGGGCTTGAAAACAGCGAGAGCCAACCTGTCCCGTGGAATCAAGAAGGCGAAACAAGAGTACACAAGCAAGATAACAACTCATTTCAAGGACAGGAGAGGTGGACTGAGCCTATGGCGGGGCATCCAGGCCCTAACAGACTACAAACCAGTGCCACGGAGCTGTGAGAGCAACATCTCTCTGCTAAACAACCTGAACAGCTTATTCGCAAGCTTTGAAGAACAAAACTACACATGCTCACAGAAGACCCCTCCTCCCCCTCACGATATGACCCTGCACCTCTCAGCCGACAATCTGGAGAGGACACTCGGGAAAATAAACCCCCGCAAAGCAGGGGGACCAAACAACATCCCAGGCCGCGTGCTAAAAGACTGCAGAGCAGCTAAAGGATGTTTTCACTAAGGTCTTTAACAGCTCCCTGGTGCAAGCCATTGTTCCATCAGTATTCAAAACTGCAACCATCATACCTGTGCCAAAGAAATTAGCTCCATCCTGCTTCAACGACTACCGTCCAGTGGCACTGACATCCATCTTCATGAAGTGCTTTGAACGGGTGGTCATGGCTCACATTAAATCCAACCTTCCCACAACTCTGGACCCCTTTCAGTTTGCATACAGAGCGAAACGATCCACAGAGAATGCAATCTGCTCTCCCCTTCACCATGCCCTCACCCTCCTGGACAAGAAGGACTCGTATTTGAGAATGCTGTTCATTGACTTCAGTTCAGCATTCAATAGCATAATACCACCACAACTCATCTGCAAACTGGACAAGCTGGGGATCAGCACTTCCCTCTGCAATTGGCTGTTAGGCTTCCTCGTTCAGAAGCCTCAAGCAGTACGTGTTGGAAACTCCACCTCGAGCAGCATCACCCTTTTGACACATGACTGAACAACCCACACATCTAATCACATAGTAAAGTTTGCGGACGACACATCACTGGTGGGTATCATCATCAAGGGCGACAAAACCCACTACAGGGAGGAGGTCAATCTTCTGACCAAGTGGTGCAGCAATAACAACCTCGTGCTAAATGCCAGTAGACCCAACAAGATTGTTTTGGACTTCAGGAAGGGCCACACTAAACACCCACCACTGACCATCGATGGCACTACTGTAGAGCAAGTGGGCAGCACCTAATTCCTGGGGGTGCACATCAGCGAGGACCTCTCCTGCACCACCAACTCCACATCACTTGTGAAGAATGCCCAGCAAAGCCTCTACTTCCTGCGCGAGCTTAAGAAGGCAAGTACTCCACCACCCGTCATGAGCACATTCTACAGAGGCACCAAAGTAAGCATCCAGGCCAGCTGCATCACAGTGTGGGTCAGAAGCTGCACAGACTACAACAAAAAAGCCCTGCAGCACATTATGAAAACAGCTTTAAGGATCATTGGTGACCCGCTCCCCGCCCTGCAAGACTTGTACACCACCCGCCTTACTAGGAAAGCTGTCACAATCGTGGGGGATGCCAGCCATCCTACCCATAAAACTACTCAGCGTCCTTCCCTCCGGAAAAAGATAAAGAAGCCTCTACTCCTGCTCCACCAGACTCTCCAACAGTTTCATCCACCAGGCTGTGAGGATGCTGAACTCCCTCCCCTCATCATCAAAGCTGCTAAGAAGAGCCTTACCACCACCAGAATACCAGAACCTCTTGCACAAAACCAGAACTTTTTGGACAACACCAGAACTTTTGCACAACTGCCCAACCTCCAAATACAGGGCAAACTTTGCACTATTGCCAATGGCACATCACACTTGCATTTCATGACATGACCACTATTTGAATGTACTGCACTCTCTCTTCTACTACCTCTGCCATCACTCACAATGTGAATATCTAGTTGTCCTGTGTACTGGAATCTGTGTTTAGCAGTTTATCTAGGTTTTAGTTCTATGTATTTAGTATAACGGGTATCTTAGTTGTTTAATTACTTAAATTAATCTTTGTTTAGTTGAGTCAACTCTTTCCACTTGCACTTCATTTATGAAGAGTATCTAAAGTATTACAGTTAAGGTTAGGATAGGCCTGCTTTGACTGGGCCTCTTATTGTTACTAAGTGTCAGTAATGTCTTGTCTGTATCACTGTGGGATGTTGAGAAATGTAATTTCGATTCCTTTGTATGTCTGGACATGTAAAGAAATTGACAATAAAGCTGACTTTGAACATGAGCTGCCTATATTCAAGTGACGGTACTAAACACTGGAGGAAAATCTAGATCAGGGGTGTCCAATACATCCATCAAGATCGAGAGGAGGGTATGTAGAGCACACGGCATTAAAGGAACTGGATGGCCGCATCCATCCGTTTTGTTTTTTGATTAACATACCCTGTAGCTAACTAATGCACATTTAAGCATGCATGCGCACTCCACATTGCCTTTGCATTAGCCACTTTAGCAAACTACAGTGTAGCGTAGTATCCTATTGTAATTTATTAATTATTATTATCATATATTGTATTATTATAATTATCAACAATTTAAATTAATAATTCATGGGTTACTACTTGAGAATCAAAAACTATCTTGCCAAACATTGTCTCATAAAGGAGTGTGTTCATAATAAAAGTTGTAGACACTGAGTCATGTATCACAATAAACACAAACTTCTGCTATTTAATATTATACAAATCTGTTTAAGTAAATGATTTAACCTTACGGCCAAAACCTTCAGTCAACAAACTGTATAACAACTAAGGCATGATTAAACACAAAACTAACAAACTACTAATAGGGATTAAGAATAAAGAAATAACATGAAATAGTCAATAAATGGATGATAGAGGAACCAAACAACGGGAAACACTAACAGATTATTTCTAAAAGCCGAATAGGAAAGAAAAACCAAAGAAAAAGAGGGATTCATGTTCCCCCAAATTGATTGTAAAAATGTTGGCATCAGGACTACTGACACTTACACCAGTCTTTCTAAACTGTCTCTGTAGGTTACAGATTATCTTCTATAATGATTACTAATGCTTAGAGGGATGGATGCGGCCATCTACTTCCTTTAATGCCATGAGATCCACGTGCACTCCTCTCAGTCTCGATGGACCTATTGGGCACCCATGATCTAGACGCTCTCCAATTATTTCTGTAAGTTTGTATCCATAGTGACACTTCCAACAGTGTTTATACATCTAATATGTTAAAATCTTACAACCCCAAACCCAAATTTGTTTTCAATCTGGAACCTATACTGTTTGCCTATGCAGTTTTTCTCACCAACTTAAACTTCAAAGACCTAAAAAAGACAAATAAAATATTTACTGTTCAGACATTTAGAATGAAAACAAAAAACATCTGTTCTTAAACAAACAATTGCATTTCATTTATTCAGGTCTGACAACTGTCAGATCTAAAACAATTTATTTTAAAGGAGAAAACCAGGGGTGACGAAACCCACTACATGGGGAAGGTCCATCTTCCGATCAAGTGGTGCAGCAACCATAACCTCCTGCTGAACATCAGCAAGACCAAGGAGATTGTTTTGGACTCCAGGAAGGGCCCCACTAAACACCCACCACTGACCATAGATGGCGCTGCAGTAGAGAAATGGACATCACCAAATCAGAATCAGAATCAGGCTTTATTGGCCAAGTATGCTCACCCACACAAGGAATCTGTTTTTGGTTACACAGATGCTTGCAGTGCACGAAAAATACAGTAAAGAAACATTTGTAACATTCAGCATGTGTAATTTATATTTTTTTTAAAGTGCAGTTTTCTGCAGTATAAAAATTATAGAAGTAATAAAAATATATAAATAAATTGTTAAATTGTTCATGAGAATAATGGAAGTTGGAAAAAAGCTTCTCTGTAGCCTGGTCGTACGGGTCTTCATGTGGCCGAAGCGTCGGCCTGACTGAAGGCACCGAAACAGGTGACGGCCAGGGTGAGACGGGTTGGTGATGATTTTCTCTGCACGCTTCCTGGTTATGGAAGCATGCAGGTCCAGCAGTGCGGGCAGCTTTACACCGATGGTCCTCTCTGCAGACTTGATAATCCGCTGCAGTCTCTTGGTGTCGTGTTTTGTGATAGCACTGCCCCACATTGTGATGGATGTGGTGATGATGGACTCTATGATGGCTGTGTAGAACTGCACCATCAGCTCTTGGGCTAGGTTGAACTTCCTCAGCTGGTACAGAAAGTACATCCTCTGTTGAGCCCTCTTGATGATGGAGTTGATGTTGCTGTCCCACTTCAGGTCCTTGGAGATTGTTGTGCCCAGGAACTTGTAGGACTCCACAGCC
>JAVLVB010000798.1:153713-171456 GCA_032876305.1 Orestias chungarensis | reverse complement strand
GTGATGGATGTGGTGATGATGGACTCTATGATGGCTGTGTAGAACTGCACCATCAGCTCTTGGGCTAGGTTGAACTTCCTCAGCTGGTACAGAAAGTACATCCTCTGTTGAGCCCTCTTGATGATGGAGTTGATGTTGCTGTCCCACTTCAGGTCCTTGGAGATTGTTGTGCCCAGGAACTTGTAGGACTCCACAGCCAATTCCTGAGCAAGAACATCAGTGAGGTCCTCTCCTGCACTACCAACACCACATCACTTGCCAAGAAAGCCCAACAACGCCTCTATTTACCAATTCAATTTTCATGTTATGATACTCAACTAACTGATTTGTCACTCTAATACTTCCTGCACAATAAAATACATTTACTAGCATGATTTGTTCGCCACAATCACAATTCCCTGTCACCTTTTCCTTTCTTTTCTTTTCACTTCTTCAGGTTTCCTTAGTATTTTTAAAACCATTGTCTTCTTTTTTTCTTGCTCTTTTTTTCTTGCACCTCTATTTCATTGTTTGGTTTAATTATACCTTTCATTTCTGTGATACTTAATTCAACATTAATATCATGCAATATAAGATTGTTGCTCTCCTTAGCCATCCTTTCTACCATTGTGTCTCCTTCAAACCCCATAATGTGCTGGAACCCATATAAAATTACCTGTAATCCCCATCATGTTTATATTCTATAAAGTGTTTAATATAAATTAATATATTTTTACTTTCTGACTGGTTATGCTTCAAACTGGCCAAAGATGAACTAGCAAATAATTGATTTTAATGGTCTACCGATTGAAAAGCTAACAGTAAAGCAAGCCTTGCTCGTGTATCATCTGCAACTCAGTCACTAACATTTTTCTTTACTTGAAATTAAATTGTGGTATAATAAACACTAACTCTACATGATTATCTGTTTCTTCTTCGTCTGCATCAGGGGTTTCACAAGCACCTTACTTGACATTAAAAAAAGAAATCTTGCCGATTTGTGGTGGTAGACAAAAACTACAACACCAACTGTTTTGGAGTGTTATAATATGTTAAATAATTAAAAAATAACATTTCTGCCTCATTGTGTAAACAAGGTGGGAAGCCCTTTTAAGTCTTGTACTTTTGGTCTATAACCAGGAAGAAGCAGCATCCACGTGCAGATCGATTGTGCATGGCTGGGATCTAGATCAAGAAATTAAGACTTTTTCAAATAATTTCTAAAGCTTGTACCCCTAGTGGCACTTCTGACTTTGACATAAGATCTGCAAATAATATAAAGCAACGGATCCCAGATTTGTTATTAATGTGGAGGCTTTACAGTTTGTAAAGAAAGTTGAACCTGAAAGCTTTTCCTAAAAGCAAAACTCAAATTGGACTTTCATGAAGATTTCATTTACTCTAATTTGGCGCCTGCAGACATTTAGAATTACAATAATACATTTTTTTAAATTAAAAACTCAGCTGACATTTTTGCAACAAAAACAAAACAAATTTCTAAACTACTTTAGCATCTGGTTTTTACAATGAGATTCTAAAATAAAGGAATCAAATGATTGAAATACAGTAAACTTAAAAAAACATTAAAAGGTTAAATCAACAATCTGTTCAGATCAACAACAGCAACCAAAAGGAATATAATTATTAACGTCTATCGGTCTGCTGTGAAGAATGTAATCTCTTCTGTCATATCCTGAGATATCATTAACAAAAGCAGGTATATTAAATGGCTGAAAAAGTAAAATAAAGCTAGTTCTGCTCTGGGAGAAAATGTATTATTTTATATATATTATTATATATTAATTGTTTATAGCCCTTAAACAGTATTGCTATCTATTTAATCTGTCGACTCCAAAACTAGATAAAGTTGTTCAGCCAGCTGGATGGATATTTTTTTGAAGTTTTCATCCGAGGCTGCGAGAAAGTATGTATATTTGAATGACTCTGTAAGTACATCAAATGCAACTCACTTTCCAAAACACTGAACTGCACTTGGTCAGTTCTGTTTCAATGCAACACATGAGCATTCCACCAACACATTCTGATCCCTTGTTTCTTTTTTTGGTTTCTAATAACCGAAAAAGGTTGGTTTCATAAGCTTGTAAATGACATTGTAAATTACTTCCACAATCGCTATATTTCCAACCACATCTATATCTGTCCAATCATCCTGACATATGCTGCTGCTGAGTGGGTGGTGGGGGGTCACTGTAGTTCAGAGAGTAAAGAAAAGACCCCAGTCACGGTTTGGATTTAACATTACGCAGGCGTGGCTTCTTACGTGAACAGTTAACTTTGAACGTCTTATGAAAGTCTTTCCAGATTTTTCACAAGAAAAAGGCCTCTCACCTGTATGAATTATATTGTGATACTTTAAACTACACTTAAAAACTAATCAGTGATTCAACAAAAGAGAAGAGTGTTAATAAGATAGATAATTCGGCTTGACGAGGACACGGGGATCGGTTGAAACTCCGGCGTGGCAAAAAATAGTCCCCACCTGTTTACAGGCTTGCCTCCCGGTAAACAGTAGTACTGATGTTAATTGAGAGCAATCAAGCATTTCTCACCTGGTGAATAAGATAGAGAGGAGAGGGGATCGGTTGCCGGCCAAGGGTTGACTAGTTCCTTGATTGGTGGATAAATTGACAGAGCGGTTGATTGATCGATTAATCGACTCAGTTACTTAACTGCCTTGGCTCACTCCGGGAAACTTGTGTACGAGGTTACACAAAAAAGAGTCCCCACCTGCTTTCGCAGGCACGCCTCACAGTAGTACTTAATGGTGATTCTAATGTGTTTTTGTATAACTTGTTGTACCATACTGTGTGAAAGAGAGCGGTGGACTGAGGAAGCATGTGGTCTGGGAACCTTGCGGTGTTAACAAGGACTGCATGCTGAATCGATCCTGCGGTGGAGTGAATGTGTTCTGGTGTCTTGGAAGCCGATTAGAGCGCTTTCAATTAGACCGGGAGCTCGGCCCTTATCCACCTATGTCCTTAGGGGCCCTGTTGGAAAACGGCAAACAACAAATCATAAATCCAGCTAAAACCATAAAAATTTGACTCTTTTAACAGCTGGTGCAAATACACACAGGTTGTGGGAATATTGTTGAAATTCATGGAGGTTTTATAGGTAAATCCTTTTCTCCCACTGTCATCCAGCAGCCGCTGAGATTCAAAAATAAAAAGCAAATAAAAAGTTTACAACTCAGTGTGCGCCTTCCCTGCTTTCTATTAAAAAACTCACGAAAGAAACCTAGTTTACTCATGCACAGTGTTAGACTAGACTGCAAAATAGAACCAGGATGAAAAAAAAGCATTGGGGGAGGAAGCAAGAGCAGCCTTTAACTAACATAACCATAAAGCTGAGGCCTGTAGAAAAGCACATGGCAGAACTTTCAGCTTAACTAAAAGGCTTAAAACAAAAAGGGAGCAGACCGTCACCCATCCCTGTTCAGAACCAAGGTAGCTCCAAATTATTAATAACACACAGACAATTAATTTTACAGGGAAATTATGCCATATTTGACCCAGATTGTGTGCATTTGTTGTTTTTTCCTATTTTGAGAGAAGTTAAATTCTCTCTTCAGATTTGTGAAATTACTGCACCATTAGACCTTGACACAGACATACAGCTGCCTGAAAACAAAGATAAAACTTCTGCAAACACCAGAAGCCTGTCTCTGCTGAGCCTGAGCTCTGATAAAGATAGTAACTCTACTCTGCATGTGTCAAACCCAAGGCCTGCAAGCCAAAACCAGCCCGCAAGAAGTATATTTGACCCTCCAGACTCCAGAAATAGAACCTTTGAAATGGCGATTTTGTGCTTGGATGTTATTTTGCCAATAAATAAGCAGTTTTGTCTGTATTCTGCCACATTGAATCAGGGTGGGAACATATGTAACATTATTTGGTGTTGGGAGGCTGAATGCAGAGACAGCTACTCATTCATATCTTTACTGCTTGTTAAGGGATTTTATCAAACAGTCTAATCTGCCTTTTGAAATCATTTTGTGTCCCGATGTGGCCCAAAGTGAAAAAGCATTTGTCACCATTGCTCTTTATGTTGATCAAAAAAAAAGATTAATAAAAATGCCTTATCCTTTTCTCGCTCAACAGGGGAAGTAGTAAAACACCAGAAGCCACTGTACTGGCTCAAATGAAACAGGTGTAATTTCTGAAAAGTTATAAATTGAAAAATATCACTGCATATTTTGTGCAATTATGTGAAATAAAAACAGGACTGGGCAGCGTTCCAGTCCACAGTGCTCCTTGGAAGCAAACAGTCAATGATTTAACTAACATGGGAGCAGAACACCAAACTGAGGAAAAAGGTTTCTTCTATTTTTCCAGAAAATTATGGGAGTGCAAGAAATTATGAGCTCTGACAATGGCACTAATTTTTCTCCAATAAAGAACTAGAAGAAGTTGAAAGATGTGTTTGATTAAAATGTAAAACTGATGCAGCACCTCATGGGTTAGTATGGAGAACTAACAGAACTACTACAAAAGAAAAGGAAAAATTGGCTAGAATCTGCACAAAAATTATCCTGGATTGAACACTAACTTGTTTATTTAATCTAAGATCCTTTCCAAATGAAACAATGAATGTCAGTCTACATGAGAAACTAACAACTTCATTTACTGGTATAAAGATCTGAGGGAATACATGAAACAACTGACTAATACAATGAGTTTTTCCAGCAGGTGATGCTTTTCCAGGAGGAAGCCAGTGGGACGCTGTGTCAGGGAACACAGCTAAATTATGAACAATCAATTTTCCTCCTATAGGTTGAACCAGCAGAAATAACATCACACTGTGTGGAAGTTTGCTGACTAATCAGGCTGAATCTTTGAAACATTATGTTCACAGCCCAAAAGACCTACAGAAGGAGGTTCTGACTGACTTCTGAACCTCACTGACCTGACAATGACAACATGACACCTCTCCAGACTGGGCAAACCTGACAGACAATGCCTTTAAAGTGGACTTCACTAGGGAGAGGACATTTTGGGAAAAAAACACCTTGTTGGTCATTGGTGGACACAAAAGGAGTGAAGCATTCAAAACAAACTAAGTGAAAACAAAAAGGATTATAAGGAAACAATATCTATTTTAAGAATATAAAAGAAAAATGATATACACTTTTTGTAAATGAAAATTGCTCTGACAGAAACGATGAAAATCTCTCAAAAGTACCTTAAAATAAGTATTAAGCCAATGATTCTGGGTGGAGTTAATTAAATAAATGTTATTCAAATTGTTGGAGGATTTTCAAAACAAAGGATCAACTAATGTAAATACTCTGATGGAAAATTGATTAAAGGTTAAAGGTTATTCTTTTTATTTTGGTGTGAAGGGCCAATGGCCCATGGCAGCCTCACTTCTGTCAGACTGCCCCAGAAAAGCTGCGGCCAAAATCCAGCAGCTTATCATAATTTGTGTGTGAATGTGTGTGAATGGGAATGACTGGTTTCACTGTAGAGAATATTTTAAGGGCCCTTAAAAGTGCTAATAAAGGTCTGATGTTCATTACTAAACTTAGATCTCAAAAAGGGTTACAGAAGTTTACCAAAAAATAATATAAAGATAGGGAGCTCCCTTCCATAACAAGCATCAAGCGACATTCAGAGTGTTGTTAAGGCAGCATTCATGAAAGCAGCTGGTTACTTGAAAAATAAATATAGATTAGTGCAAATGGGGGATTTAATGAAGAGAAAGAGTTATTCATACTTGGGGTGCTGCATCAGCAAATGTGGAAGTCAAATTGAATAACAAACAAAGTATTTGGCCTCCAAAGCATCATCTTTAGCTGACAGCAATCAGCATTACTGAGAGAAAGGGACTGAACTAAACAAAATCACCACAAACAAGCAAGATATTCTTAAGGACAACAATGGCGTGCTTTATTATCAGATTCAGTAAATAACTTGATGCAACTGGCTAAGTTTCCTTAAATGAAGACTTTTAACTGCTTAAATAACTAACTAAGCTTGCTGTGCTGGTTGATAACTAGGGTAAATTGGATGTATGCATGATTGAATTAAAAATTATTTTTGTAAGGTGTCTAAACATTTGCTGTGAAACTAAACTGAATTGAATTGGATCTACTCCAATAATTCTTTGTTTTGGTCAAGATGGTCAAGATGGAATATCTGGAAATAGGTTAAATAAATCTTAAAGAGGTTTAGTTCTAATAAGTAAATAACTAAAAATGGTCTATCATGATTAGTAATCTTAATTCACATTAGTTCAGCTATTGAGCAGATTCCTTTTTGCAGTGTACCTTTCAGTACATTTTAAGAAATAATAGAAAATTACTACAATGAGCAGGATTTGATGTTAGTAAATTGGCTCTTAGCATAGGGGAACTAAATTCAGTTTTGTTTTTATTTTGAAATAAAGGAAAGAAACACAGAGGTGGGAAGTTTTTATGGAAATAAAGCTTTAAAAATTGACACTTGATACAAAACCCCAGAAGAAGAACAATCCTAAATCAATCTCAAATCAAGCTAAATTAAGGGATTGGTAAAATTAAGTTTTTCAACTTAAAGTACTCTAATTGTAAAATTTTTGTCAATTAAAGATCAACAAGGCATTTAAATATCAAATGTCTAATCATTAGCTAACAAATAATTCTAAACATTTAAGTCAATTAAAAATGAAAGAATAATTAATAACTGGAAGAGACCTAAATCAAATTTTACCACAACAGTATAGAGTAATTCCAAAATGGCCATCTACTGATCCATTTCCCAGGCCCTCTTAGCCTGTTTTGGAATAATTGCCATAATAATTGTTAGTTCCCCACTATGGCTGAAAAAAAATCAAGCCAGACAGAACACAAGGATGCAAAACCTACGAACCAGTCCAACACCCTGCTGTCCATCCATGGAAAGTTCTTGACCATAAAAAAAGGATATTCTCAAAAGCAAGCAAGCCCTCCTCCGATTGATGGGAGGAGGGCTCCCTGTGTGATCAGATGCTATGACCAGTGCTTGACCAATTCAACTGGCTGATCAGTCCCAGATGGCTCTCTGACAAAGACCCCACAGGAGCCTTGAGATTACCGGACTACCAAATGGGGGCGGTGCCTGAGCGTGTACCTTTGTTGTCCAGTAAATATTTGACTACAAGTAATGTTGTGGATTCCAAGGCACAAACCGAGGTGATGGAGAAATTATGATCCTGTAATGTGCGAAGGAGGATGACACCCATTGTTCAGAGCCAGGCAGTTACCGGAGAGATGGCGTTCCGAGGGGGGCGGGACTTACGCGACGGCCGGAAGGAACTGCCTCCCTTATTTTAGCTTATTAGGTCCATATGCACTAGACAAATTGATTGATGTGAGGTGGGTTTTTCCCTCCTCAAAAGGGGGATTGTTATCTATGTATAATTTTGTATGTATGATTCTGTGATGTTTTCTAATAATCTCTTTGCTGGCCTTAGTAAATACCTGCCCTTGTTGTTTATCTGCTCCACCTCTCACTGCTACAGCTTACGCAACATAGTGACCACACAGTTATGGTCCTCTGTGTGGGTCTGGAGCGTCGCAGCGGGGGATGGTAAGCAGGCACCAGCATGACGGAGATGTGATTGGAGAGCCCGAGGTGGGGGCGGGGGAAGGCTCTGTATATGTCTTTTACGTTGGTGTAGACACGGTCCAGCGTGTTATTTCCAAGTGTTGGAATGTTCACATGCTGTTTAAACCCCGGCAGGCAGTTCATCAGTTCTACGTGGTTAAAATCCCCCGCTACCACGTAGAAAGCCTCCGAACACAGCCGTGAACTCCCAAGGCAGTTAGTGAGGTCTGCACTTCACAGTCAGCTGGTCTGTCGCCTCGGAGCAGTGGTTGTTTTCCAACACGCAGTTTGTGCACCAACCTTGGTTGATATAGACGCATAGTCCGCTGCCCCCGCGGGCTTTCCCGGATATCTGGTTGGGGTCCGCCCGGAAGAGCTGCCGGCCGGCGAGTTGGAAGGCTGAGTCCGGCATGGTGTCGTTCAGAAAGGCTTATGCTAATACAGACGAAAACCGCTTGCCCGCGTGGAAATAAAGTTTCGAGTTGGGACACTCACCAATTGTGTGTGACGTGTCTTGGCTTAAGGCATCCCCAAGCAGCCCTTGAGTCATTGGAGTGCTCTCACTGTAGCCAGCTCTCCCTCAAGGTGCTACATTGCCGTCTGGCCCGTCAGTTGACACTGTCCGGAGGCGACCCCATCCTGGCTTCTGCTGCAGCTAGCCAAGAAATAGCGGCTCAAGGACTGACACCGGTCCCTGATGCAGAACCAGGACCAAGCTGGGGCGATATGCTTGACGCTGTTAACCTGTTGCCTCGGAATGAGAGCGGCCATACCTTCACAGCTTACCTGCTCAATTACCGCATGGCAGGTGATGATGACACAGACTCGGATGCAGCTTGGAGCTCGGAGCTTCTCATCACCGACGAAGATGAGGATGATGAACCGCCTCTGGTGCTCCGAGGTCGGGTTGCAAAATACGCACTTTCGGGCGTCAGCCAGGCTGGTGAAGGTGACTCTTCTTCGTCTGCCTTGGATTTGGACCTGCATGACGTGTGTAAACGGGCCGCAGCAAAACCTAATATCCAGTGGCCCGAAGTTCAGGCTGAAGCAGCTAGAACACATTTCGACGGCAAAAAGCTGCCAAAAGCCAAAAGAACGGGAAAGCAGTTCCTGCCTTTCTTCCCTGAGTTGCTGGAGGAATTTTCAGTTCCCTGGCGCAACAAACCGTACAGGGAAAAGTACCCAGTGGCAGGTGACTCGGTTCTAGACTGGGAGGGAATGGACCATCACGGTCTCCGCCAAATGCCTTGAGGTGAACCAGTGGTGGCAGCGCTCTTTCACGTATCAGGCGGAGTTGGAAGAGTAGATGACTGCATCACCGGACGCTGCACTGTGGGAAGAAGTGTGCATCATCACTGATCACTGCCTTCAGCTCCATAAAGTGATGATCCAGGCTATGGGGAGAGCTATGGGGCTCATGGTTCGACAGGAAAGTGCTAGATGGTTAAACTTAACCACACTTTCCACAAGGGAAAAGGAGGACCTCCTCGACACCCCCATCACCCCGCATGGCCTGTTTGGTGCAGCTGTTACATCCATGCAGAAAAGGTGTGAGGAAAAGAAAAGGGATGATGAAACTTTAAAGCTGTGTCTCCCAAGACGGGCGCCGGCGCACACAGCCACCGGCCCCACATCCAAGCGCCAAACCTTCGCCCAGGCTGTGGCGCCTCTGCCTCCAACTTTCAGAATCCCAAAGCTGCCAAAAACCCAGGCAGCAACTAATCCTTCCCCGAAAAGCACAGCTGTTAAGGGCTCGTGGCCGAAGAAACCCGACGCCGCTTGCCCAGATCAGCCGTCCACCCAGACGGTGAGGAGGAGGAAGCATTTGGCCTGACAGCTTTTTGGAAGTCAGAGAGCGAGCAGGACTCGTTCTCAGACACGGCTCCGTTACGAGCCCTTCCATAGAATTCAGCAAAGTGCGGCGCACGATCGAGGGGATGTTCAAGCCTGCTCAGCGCGTACGAAACAGGGACTGTGTTCCCACAAGGAGTGTTTTATGTCCCAAAACATTAAACTTTCACAAGCTGCCTCATCCAGGCAAAAGGCAGAGGGCGCAGTTAAACATGCTGCAAAACAAACAAATACGAATAAGAGGGGAGATGGTTTGTCGCGTCCTGATAGGGGCGCGGCCTCTCCCACACACAAGCAGTCATATGACCGAGGGAAACCCTCGCGTATGCGCGATGTGAGTCGACATGTTTTGCAAGCCAACGCCACAAGTTGGCGGCATTACTCCATGCAAAACAAATCTGCCTGTCAGCTCTCTGCCTGTTAGCTCTCTGTCTCTGAGACTGTCGGAGTGGGAAAAGTGCAGAAACTCACAATTGGTTTTAAAAACAATAAAACGTGGATACCTACTGTAATTTGCTCTACCCCCTCCACAGTTCAGAGGAGTGATTCAGTCGCAGGCCAGGGGCTCTGCAGCTCTTTTCCTACAAGAGGAAATATCCTTTCTATTGGAGAAAAGAGCGGTACAACTGATCCCCCAGTAAAAACGTCAAGCAGGCTTTTACTCCAGATATTTCCTGGTCCCAAAGAGGTGGTCGAGGGATGTTTACGATCTTAGACCTTCGGGCTCTAAACAGACATCTGAGAAAATAAGAGTTCAGAATGCTGACACAGGCTTCTCTCTTACGCTTCCCAGGCAATTGGTTCAAATCAATCGATCTAAAGGATGCGTATTTTCACATCCCAATTTATCCACCACACAGGAAACATCTAAGATTTGCATTTCAGGGAAAATGCTACAAGTATCTCATTCTCCCATTTGGCCTCTCCTTGAGCCCAAGGGTGTTTGTAAAATGCACAGAAGCCGCTGTGGCACCACTCAGGGGGTTCGTGTGGCCACATACATAGACGATTGATTGCAGCTCCGTCACAGCAGGAGGCTGAAGACCATACAACGTTGCTCTCAAAACACATACTGGATTTGGGATTAAAATAAATGTGGAGAAGAGCGTCCTAGTTCCTTGTCAAACAATCTCTTTTATTTCTAGACTCTGGCCAGGCCAGAGTGAAAACTCACAGAGGAGAGAGTAAAATCACTTATGAATTGTTTGTCCCTGTTTCACAGGGGAAATTTTGTGTCTCCTCGTCTGTGGAGACGATTACTGGGTCTGATGGCCTCAGTTTTGGACGTTGTTCCACTAGGGCGCCTGAGGGGAGTCCAACGTTGGGTGGCTTCTCACATGGTGGGCTTACACACACCCCCCCAGAGTGATGGTCTCGGCCAACTGCAGTGCAGCTCTACGTCCCAGGAGACGTTTAAACTTTCTAACTCAGGGCGTTCCTATGGGCACTATACAGAGGAGAAAAATCGTGACCACAGATCACTCCCTGTCCGGCTGGGGGGGATCTTTGAGGGGAAATCAGTGAATGGGACATGGGACAAACACATTGGTGCGTTCCATATCCATTATCTGGAAGTGCTGGATGTTCTCCTGACAATGAAACATTTCCTACTTTTTCTAAAGGGTCATCACGTATTATTCCAGACACACAACACGACTGTGGTGGCATACATAAACCGACAAGGGGGTCTGAGATCCCAACATGTTCATATGGTGGCACACAAGCTGGTCATTTGAGGCAGCAGCCATTTTCTGTCACTAAGGGCCACTCATGTCCCAGGTGTGTTAAACCGGGGAACAGACCTTCTCTCCAGGGGGAACCCTCTTTATGCAGAATTGAGGCTTCACCCCGAGGTAGTCAGGATGATTTGGTTACGTTACGGGCTGGCCTCAATAGACCTGTTTGCGTCTCAAGAAAACACACAGTGCCCTCTGTTTTTCTCCCTTCACAACCTGGAAGCACCTTTGGGGGTGGATGCTCTCTCCCACCCGTGGCCCCAAGCTCTGCAGTATGCCTTCCCTCCTGTAGCTCTCATTCTGCCAACGATAGCCAGAGTTCGAGCAAGCTTGGCCTCCCCACATACATTTGCTCGGTTTTATAAGCTCGATGTCACAGCTTAACCGCTGGCTCATTCAGTGCTCAGCTTGGCATCAGAGGCTCCAAGCTCCCATTGACGACTTATATTGTCAGGAGTTGGTCTTGGGTCTGCATTGCATTCCGGGAGTCAGGATTTTCCCATAGTGAGACACAAAACTAATGCTATGAAAGAGAACTTTAGGTCACTTTCGTAACCCCCGTTCTCTGAGTAGCATGAGTGAGTGTCTCACCTAGTCACCCTCCTTGCTCATTCATAGAGAGGATAAAGGTGTGAGTTTTTTGAAGGATTTGTCTGTGCAGGGCCAGTCCTATATATAGGACTTATCCCCAGCCTTGATTGGCTGGGGATAAGTCTGTCAGAGAGCCGGGGTTATGAAAGTAACCTAAAGTTTTGGAGTCGACAGATTGAATAGATAGCAATACTTTTTATGAGCTATAAACAAATATGCCTACCAACAGCTACACAATAATGTTTTTGTAGACGGGGGCGACGACTTGATAGCTTGGGGATTTGTGACAAGCAGCAGCAAGACAATGAAAACTTTCCGTACTGCAGCTGACACAACTCAGCTCTGAAGCCCGGCCTGCAGAGCTCTTTGTGAAACCTCAGAGAAACCTTATGGATTAATGTCTCTTTCCTGTTATAGTCGACCCCTGCCTGGGGTTGCATTTTTCTGTAATGCTCTTTCTTTTGCAGTGCTAATTCACACACTATTGTTCAGTGTTTGCAAAGCAGCCGCTTCAGAAACAGCATTTATTTTTCTTGGTATTGATTGGCTTTACAGAAGACATTGGACATGGTTTTTTGTTGTACTGTCAAGACGGTTACCACTGTAAATAAATGTCATATTATAGCGGTGATGTTGCTAGGTACGCGTCGTGCGTCTCTGATGCATTCAAATCTGAAAGGATGCAGTTAATTCACCATTTGCGCATCTTATGGACCGATTCAATTTTTCTCATGGAAAACCATTTTAATACTGTGGCTAGAGAAACATTGTACGCACAAAGTATGACATAACAAAATTACATATGGAATTGCTTATGTTCTCAGACCAGGTTAAATTTATTTTGATCATGGGGCTGTGAGTTTCCAAAATGATGAAGTGTATAGGGATTTTTTTACTGTAGGTGTGCCTTCAACCTATATAAGAACAAATGCCTGATGTAAAGAGCTGCAAAGAGATCTTTGACCTAATGTTTGGTGGGATCTCTCATTATTACAAGTAAAATAAAAGGGTCTTAAAAGATGTTTGGCCATAATAAATCCAGGCTTATAACTCAGTTAATCATTGTTTAATCATTCCAAACGGAAATAATATATTGTTGTAAGTCGTTATCTAAGATTTTTTTTTAAAACAAGTTGTGGATACTGCTGGCATTTGGAAGGAATGATCTCCCGAAGCAATTTGTGTTACAGCAGGTTTGAAAAAGATATGGAGTAAATACTGAAGATTGTCCACATATTTTTTGGATTTTATCAAGGATCCCTCCTTTCCACCACCATATCCATTGCTTCCATTTTCCCCAGAGCAAAACTAGCTTTATTTTATTTTTTAGCCATTTTATGTACCTGTTTTTGTTAATGCTACCCCAGGAGATGACAGAAGAGATTGAACTCATCACAACAAACATTTATAATTTTATTACTTTTGTTAGTTGTTGATTTGAACAGATTGTTGATTTAACCTTTTAATGTTTTTTTAAGTTGTTTACTTTATTTCAAATATTTGATTCATTTATTTTAGACTCGTTTTAAAAAAAAGATGTTAGAGTAGATTCGCTTTTTTTTTTTGCAAAAATGTCAACTGAGTTTTTAATTAAATTTTTTTTTTTTGTTGTTTTCATTATAAATGTCTACTGGCGCGAAATTTGAAAGTCTTTTTTTGTATGTCAAATGTAATGGGGATGAGAAAAAATTCAATAAATGAAATCTGTATAAAAGTCTAGTTTGAGTTTTGCTTTTAGGAAAAGCTGTTTCAGGTTCAATTTTCTTGACAAACTTTAAAGACTCCAGATTAATAACAAATCTGGGATTAGTTGCTTCATATTATTTACAGAACACATGTCAAAGTCAGAAGTGTCACTAGAGGAGTGACATAATAGAGTGACACCCATCTGTGACAAAGTTTAGAGAAAAATCCAATACTTTCCAAAAACTTAAATATAAAAACCAATACGCAAATGTTGGGCTGTGGATAATGTGGAACATGTATAGGTATTGTTTCTGATGAGTTCACATCTAATTTTTTCCCCACATCTGGGAGAGTTATGGTGTGGAGAAGCCCCAAAGAAGTGTACCACCCAGACTGTTGCACACCCAGAATGAAGCATGGTGGTGGATCAGTGATTGTTTGGGCTGCCCTATGAAGGCATTCCCTTGGCCCAATACTTGAAATTGAAGTTGAACATTTTCAATGGCCTGCACAGTCACCAGATCTAAATATTAGTGTGTAATGGTGTAGGAGATTTTTTCTAGGCACTCTTTGGTTCCCTTAGTACCAATTGAGCATCATTGCAATGCCACAGCCTATCTGAGTATGGCTGCTGACCATGTCTATCCCTTTATGACCGCAGTGTACCCATCTTCTGATGGCTATTTCCAGCAGGGTAGTGCGCCATGTTATAAAGCTCAAATTATCTCAGACTTTTTTCTTGGACATCACAATGGGTTCACTGTACGCAAATGGCCTCCACAGTCACCAGACCTCAATCCAAATGACCACCATTAAGATGTGGTGGAGCGGGAGATTTGCATCATGGATGTGCAGCCAAGAAATCTGTAGCAAATGCATGATTCTGTCATGTCAATATGGACCAAACTCTCTGAGGAATGTTCCCAGTACCTTGTTGAATCTATGTCATGAAATATTAACGCAGTTATGAAGACAAAAAGGGCTCCAGCCCTGTACTAGCAAAGTTTATCTAAAAAAGTGGCGAGCGTGAGTATGTACACAGATTCATCAAAAGATATAACTAAAAGGATGGGGATAGGTGATATAATACAACAATTCAATGTCAAAGTGGAGAAAAGGATAAGTGATGTATTTTCAGTTTGCATAAACTTTAAGAGTTCAGAAGGTAGAAGAGGTTAGACCAATCAATCATTGTCTTGGACTCAACTTCATCATTTACCAGTTTGCCACATAGTCAGACAGTAGACCAGGTATATTAATAGAAATACAATACAAAGTTATAGATGAATATAATGGGACTTATGCTTAACCTTATATGAGTTCCAGCACATAATGGGGTTAAGGGTAATGAAATTGCTAATAATCTGGCTAAGGTGAGTGTTGATCGAGAATTGGTTGAAATTAATGTTTAGTGTTAATGAAGTAAAGTGTATAAAGAAACAGAAACTGGAGGACAAATAGCAAAAGTTATGGGAGGAAGAACGGTAAGGATGTTGGTTTTATAAAATACAAAGAAAAGTTGGAGAAATTAGAAGAACAGAAACACATAGGAGAGAAGAGACAATTATTTCACAACTAAAAAACATTCTAGATTGAAGAGAATTTTGGTCATGATGGGAAAGCATCCGACAGGGAAATGTGAGTGTGGGGAACACAACACAATAGGACATCTTATTTTGACTTATAAGAAATATCAGGTTCAGAGTAATCAGTTGGTTGAGAATCGTAATATGAACATGAAATTGGATATTTTTGATAGTGGTAGCATTTTGATATATTGCAGAAAGATTGAAGATGCAGAAAATATAAGGTTATATTTAAATTTTGAAAACTGTAGTTTATTTGATAGAATTTACTAGAATGTATGTATGTGTGAATGTATATACATATATATTTAGGATAAATGCATAGAATCTATGCATTTATCCTACACATGCCATAGCTGTTTGTCAAGCGATCCCCATTTCTTACTTTTAAGTTGTTTGCAAACTGCCTAAAAGATAAAGAGGAAGAAGAAAAGAAAATTGTGTGTGACGGAACAATATGGAAAAGAGGCAAAAATGTATACCTCATTTTAAAGAAAAAATACAAAACGCTATAAATAATATTCAGAAATGGGCATTTGAATGAGGGTTTAAATTCTAAATGGGAACAATAAAAGAAATGATATTTACTCAAAAAAGAAATATAAAACTCAAACAACTGAAAATGAATGAGGAAGAAATAGACTGGCTAAACAGTATACACATTTTTTAGGAATTTTCACATCAAGAAAATGGTTGAAAAATGTAAAAAATATATAGCTTAAATATAATGAGATGTTTGGCAGTAATTAAGGGCTGCACACTGGTGCAGTTGGTAGAACTGTTGCCTTGTAGCAAGAAGGATGTGGATTAGATTCCAGTCTTTATGCAAGGAGTTATCATGTGTGGCTTCTCTCTGGGTACTCTGGCTTCCACCCACAATCCAAAAACATGACTTTTAGGCAGATTGTGTATTCTAATTTGTCCTTAGATGTGAGTGGTTGTTTGTCCGGTGTGTCTCTGTCTTGCCCTGTGATGGACTAGTGACCTGTCCAGTATGTACCATGGACAGGTGAGTTGGAGACAGGCACCAGTAGACCCCTGCAAACCCACAAGTATAAATGGGATGGATGGATGGATGGCAGGAAATGAATGGGGAGTGGACAGAACTTTATTAAAGACAATATTAAAGACAATACAGGTATGATCAAATATAGATTACGGCAGTATAATATCTGAATCAGCAGCTAAATTTCTTCTGAAAAAACTGGATAATATGTAACACCAAGCATTTAGAATCTGTAGGGGGGAAATCAGAACCACGCCAATAGCAGCACTTAAAGTAGAAATGGGAGAAATGTCACCAGATTTTAGAGGAACACAGCTAGCAATAAATTACTGCATAAATTTACAAGGAAATAACCCAGATCGTCAAACATTAGCAATTTTACAACCAAGTTGGGAAAAGGATGAGAGGGAAACTAGACGCCTTGGGATGGTAATTACAAGTAAACCACATAAAAATAAGTCCAGTAGTGCGATTACCAACAATACCACAGTGGATATTACAAAATGCAAGAGTAAACTTAACACTCATGAAAAACAAAATTGATAAAAGATTCAACTTTATCTCATGCAAAGTTAAAAAAATATATGGATACAAATTATAATTAGGTTTAGATTTACACTGATGCATCGAAAGACCAAAAAGGAAAAATAGGAATAGCAATAATTATACCAGAGTTTAATAAGAGGAGAATAAGAAACGTTAGCAATATAGTGGGTGGAAGAAATAAAAGCAACAAAAACAATAGTTTGTTTGCATTCAGATTCAGCACTCATAAGTTTGCAAAATAGTCATTTAGTAAGCAGGCCAGACATATTATTAGAAATACACCAAATACTATTCAGAATAACGATCATGGGTTTAGAAATTACATTCATATGGGTACCAGCACACATTGAAGCAGGAGACAGGGCAGCAAAAAGGGCAAAAACAGGACAAATCAACTTCACAATAACAACAAGTAAGTCCAAAGAAACAAGTATGGTCAAACAAAAACGAAAGGAAAAGTGGAATAAAAGAATAGAATACAGAAAACAAAGAAAGACGGTTTTATAACATCCAAAGGACAGTGGGAATGATAAGAGGAACGAGGAGAAACAGACATGAAGAGAGATTATTAACAAGATTAAGATTTGGAGACACAAACAAACATGAAACTGGAAAATGTCAATATTGTGCAGTAACAGAAACAATAGAACATGTTGTTTTAATATTTAAAAGAAATGACCAGCATAAAAAATATATGATAGAGGAATTTAGAAGAACAAAGAAACATTTAATGTGAGATACATAATACGGAAAGATATAGGAAGCAAAAGCATTAGAATTTTACTTTTAAAGTTAATTAACAAAATATGATTGTGGACATCATGTGTTTTTGTATTAATTAATTAATTTATTTTTATCATTTATTTGCTGGGAAAAGAGTTTTAAGCATGTAGGTACAGTTACAGGGAAGGCGCAGGAAACAAGATGTATGATGGCACAATAGGTACATATATATGGGAAGCTGTTTCATTCAACATTAAATAAATAAATGTTTCCTTATGACCAATCAGAGCGGGAAAAATGGATGATATCGGAGGACTCCAAGATGAAATGTTAACGTTTGCTAGTGAAATTGATCAAAATAAATTGACGTCCGATACTATTTTAGGCCCTATTGAAATTTTTCTCGAAACACTCGGGTGAATAAGTGCTCTTCAAGATGTAGACATTCAAGAC
>JAVLVB010000798.1:131473-152124 GCA_032876305.1 Orestias chungarensis | reverse complement strand
CTTGAAAGACATTTTCTGATCAAAAATAACACCAAGGTTCTTTACATTGTCACCAGATGCCAACCTGATTCTATCCAGGTCAAGTGGCTGACTAAGCAATTTCTTTTTTAGGGATTCTGGTCCAAAGATAACAACATCTGTCTTTTCAGAGTTCAAGAGCAGAAAGTTTAATGTCATCCACATTTTTATGTCATCTAGAAATGCCTGTAATCTACCAAACTGACTGGATTCATCGCGATTTATAGATAAATACAGTTGTGTATCATCAGCATAATAGTGGAAATTAACACCATGCTGTCTGATGATTTTACCAATAGGGAGCATGTATATAGTAAATAGAATTGGGCCAAGTACAGAACCCTGTGGTACTCCACAAGTAACCTTACAATGCGGGGAGGATTTGTCATTTAAATTAACAAACTGGGATCTATCAGACAAATACGATTTAAACCAGCCTAGTGCTGTTCCCTTGATCCCCACAGTGTGTTCGAGCCTCTCAATGAGGATATTGTGATTGACTGTGTCAAAAGCAGCACTGAGATCTAACAAGACTAGTATAGACACGAGCCCATTGTCTGAGGCCATGAGAATATCATTAGTAACTTTAAGGAGAGCTGTCTCAGTGCTATGATGAGCTCTGAAACCTGACTGAAATTCTTCAAATAGGTCATTATTCATCAAATGCTCTCTCAGTTGATTAGCAATAATTTTTTGAAGGATTTTAGATAAAAAAGGAAGATTAGATATGGGTCTGTAATTTATTAAGTTTTCTTGATCAAGAGAAGGTTTCTTAAGTAGGGTTTTTATTACAGCTACCTTAAGAGCCTCTGGTACATAACCATTCACTAATGACAAATTAATCATTTCCAAAATGGGGGTAATAATAATAGGAAATACTTCTTTAAACAATTTTGTCAGGATTGGATCCAACATACAAGTTGAAGGCTTAGATCAAGAAAATATTTTTGAAAGCTCAGAAGGATCAACTGGAAGAAAAACACTTCAAACAGAGATTAGGCTCCAGAGCCACTTTCAGTGACTCCTTGCTTACTTAGGTAGTAGTTATGTTTGGTAGGATGAGATCAATTTTAGTTTTAATAGATTCAATTTTATCAATAAAGAATTCCATGAAGTCATTACTGCTAAGAGTTGGAGGAATTAATGATATAACAGAGTTTTTTGTTTCTCGTAAGTTTAGCAACTGTATTAAAAAGAAACCTAGGATTGTTCTTATTCACCTCTATTAATAATGTAAAATATGCAGATGTAGCTTGGCGAAGAGTCCTTTTATACAGAAGCCTATTTATCCAGGATAAATAGGCGAAGACTGTCATTTCTTCTCCAGTTTCCTGGTGTTTCCCTTCAAGGTACAAAGTTCTGAATTAAACCAGGGGGCCAACCTCCTATGAGTAATCAGTTTCCTTTTTATGGGGGCTACATTGTCTAATGTGGGTAATTTCAAGTAAAGAACATAACAATAAGTTCAGTAGTACAATTACCAACAATACCACAGTGGATATTACCAAATGCAAAAGTAAACTTAACACTCATGAAAAACAAAATTGATAAAAGATTCAACTTTATCTCATGCAAAGTTAAAGAATATATAGATAAGTTAAAAAGTTAGTAAGATAGTAAGATCAGAGTGTGAAGGTCCAACTAGCAGGTTAAGAGCACAGTTTTGATGAAAATATTGCAATGCATACAACTTTATTGGTGACATACCAGTGTTCAAAAGAGGACAAATTGTTGGTGCATGTCTTGCTGGCGCATCTGTGATCAAGACATCAAGTCTTTGTGATGTATCTAGAGCCATAGTATCCGGGGTAATATCAGCATACCACCAAGAAAGACAAACCACATCCAACAGGATTATCTGTGGACGCAAGAGGTCGCTGTCTGAAAGGGAAGTTTAGGAGTTAACCCAGAATTAATTAAAAAACATAAAACCAGGGCTGCCAAAATCACGGCAGAATTAAATGTGCACCTCAACTCTCCTGTTTCCAGCAAAACTGTACGTTGGGGGCTCCACAGGGTCTGACATCTGGGAGGGGTATGGCGTGGGGAAGCCCCAAAGAAGCGTACAACCCAGACTGTTGCCCGCCCAGAGTTAAGCATGGGGGTGGATCAGTGATGGTTTGGGCTGCCATAACATGGGATTCCCTTGGCCCAATACTTTTGCTAGATGGGCATGTCACTGCCAAGGACTACGAAACATTCTGGAGGAACATGTGCACCCAATGGTTCAAACATTTTATCCTGAAGTCGGTACCATGTATTAGGATGACAATGCACCGATACACACAAGACTGGTGAAAATTTGGTTTGATGAACATGAAAGTGAAATTGAACATCTTCAAAGGCCAGCAAAGTCAACAGATCTAAATATTAGTGTAATGGTGTGGCACTCTTTGGGCCCCTTAGTACCAATTGATTATCATTGCAACACCACAGCCTACCTGAGTATGGTTGCTGACCATGTCTATCACTTTAAGACCACAGTGTACCCATCTTCTGATGGCTATTTCCAGCAGGATAACGTGCTATATTATAAAGCTCAAATCATCTCAGACTGTTTTCTTGGACATCACAATGAGTTCACTGTACTCAAATGGCCTCCACAGTCACCAGATCTCAATCCCATAGAGCACGATTGGGATGTGGTGGAGAAGGAGATTTGCATCGTGGATGTGCAGCCAACAAATCTGTAGCAACTGCATGATGCTATCATGTCAATATGGACCAAAGTCGCTGAGGAATGTTTCCAGTACTTTGTTGAATCTATGCCATGAAATATTAACGCAGTTATGAAGACAGAAAGGGTACCTACCCTGTTCTAGCAAGGTGTACCTAAAAAAGTGGCCGGCGTGTGTATATACACAGATTCATCAAAAGATATAACTAAAACGTTGGGGATAGGTGATATAATACAACAATTCAATGTTAAAGTGGGGAAAATGGTAGGTGATATATTTTCAGTTTATATAAACTTTAGCAGTTCAGAAGGTAGAAGAGGTTAGACCATTAAAATCAATCATTGTCTTAGACTCAAGTTCATAATTTTCCAGTTTGCTACATAGTAAGACAGTACACCAGGTATATTGATGGAAATACAATACAAAGTTATAGATGAATATAATGGGATTTATGCTTAACTTTATAGGAGTTTCAGCAAATAACGGGGTAAAGGGTAATGAAATTGCTGATACTCTGGCTAAGGTGAGCGTTCATCGAGGATTGGTTGAAATTAATGTTCATTGTTAAAGAAATAAAGTGTATAAGGAAACAGAAACTGGAGGACAAATAGCAAAAGTTATGGGAGGAAGAAAGGTAAGGATGTTGGTTTTATAAAATACAAAGAAAAGTTGGAGAAATGAGAAGAACAGAAACACATAGGAGAGAAAAGACAATTATTTCACGTCTTAAAATTGAATATTCTGGATTGAAGAAACATGACTTTTAGGCTGATTGGGTATTCTAATTTGTCCTTAGATATGAGTGGTTGTTTGTCCGGTGTGTCTCTGTCTTGCCCTGTGATGGACTGGTGACCTGTCTAGTGTGTACCATAAACAGGTGAGTTGGTGATAGGCACCGGTAGACCCCTGCAACCCCACAAGGATAAATGGGATGGATGGATGGATGGATGGATGGATGGATGGACGGATGGCAAGCAGGCAGGCATTATATACAGGTATGATCAAATATAGAGTTTGGCGGTATAATATCTGCATATGCAGCTAAAATTCTTTTAAAAAGCTGGATAATATGTAACACCAAGCATTTAGAATCTGTAATTGAGAAATCAGATTCACACCAATAGCAGCACTTAAAGTAGAATGAGAGAAATGTCACTAGATTTTTAGATCAGCAAACATTAGCAATTTTACAACCAAGTTGGAAAAAGGATGAGAGGGAAACTAGACGCTTTGGGAGGGTAATTTCAAGTAAACAACATAACAATAAGTTCAGTTGGACGATTACCAACAATACCACAGTGGATATTAACAAATGCAAAGGTAAACTTAACACTCATGAAAAACAAAATTGATAAAAGATTCAACTTTAACTCATGCAAAGTTAAAGAATATGTAGATAAAAATTATAATTAGGTTTAGATTTACACTGATGCATCGAAAGACCAAAAAGGAAAAACAGGAATAGCAATAATTATACCACAGTTTCACAATAAAAAAGATAAAAGAATAACAATAGTTAGCAATACAGTGGGTAGAAGAAATAAAAGCAACAAAAACAATAGTTTGTTTGGATTCAGATTCAGCACTCATAAGTTTGCAAAATAGCCATTCAGTAAGCAGGCCAGACATATTATTAGAAATACACCAAATACTATTCAGAATAACGATCATGAGTTTAGAAATTACATTCATATGGGTACCAGCACACATTGAAGCAGCAGACAGGGCAGCAAAAAGGGCAACAACCTGACAAATCAACTTCACAATAACAAGAAGTAAGACCAAAGAAACAAGTATGGTCAAACAAAAACTAAATGAAAAGTGGAATAAAGGAATAGAATACAGATTACAAACCAAGATGGTTTTATAACATTAAAAGGACAGTGGATAAATGAAAGGAAAACTGAGAAACAGACAGGAAGAGAGATTATTAGCAAGATTAAGATTTGAAGACACAAAGATGAAACCGGAAAATGTCAATATTGTGGAGTAACAAAAACAATAGAACATGTTTTTTTAATATTTAAAATAAATGACCAACAGATAAAATATATGATGGAGGAATTCAGAAGAAACAAAGAAACATTTAAAGTAACATACTTACTACAGAAAGATACAGGAAGAAACAGTATTAAGATTTTATTTATATTTTTTCAAGAAAAAAGGTTAATTAACAGAATATGATTGTGGACATCGAGTGTTTTACTATTAATTAATTAATTTATTTTTATTATTTATTTGCTGGGAAAAGAGTAATCCCCCATATCAAAACAGAGGTTATCGAACAAACCAAAAAGGAACTCTCCGAGTTGAATCTCCTTGACCCTTCAACAGTTATCCCATCGGAAGAAATTAGGAACCCCCCGCCCCAATCACAACAAAAAAGAAAAACCAGAGAACCATTAAAGAACCCCCAATCCCACAAAAAGAACAGTAACAACAAAAAAACTAAACAAAATAATACCCCTATGAACTCCCTGACAAATCCCCTACTATCAATATATGCATCACCAGTAACAAGAACCCCAATCCATCCTATTAATACACCTTTCACAAACTGTGAACAACGGCCCAATGGGACTACAACGACATTGGAACCCAAAGCCCCACAAACGAATACCCTCCCAAAATCCTTTATACCAACAATACCCCAACTTATGAACCCATACCAATACTCCAACCCCAAACTCCAGAAAAAAACAGTGATTACCTTCCCATCCCAATTTCCCCACACATCCAGGAACCCCCTACTCCAATTTTGGACACCCCACCCACCCCTAAAGAACTTCCAACTTTCGAGTCCCCGTTCAACCCATCCCCTCTTTCTTCCCTATTCAGGGATGAACCCCGGAGAACCCCCACTGAATGGCTATCAAACCCTAATACAGTTAAAATAGGGCCCCTTAAACAAACACCACCGATTCAGACCAATACAGAAACCCAAAACGACCGTATACTGGAATGGCTCAGTTGCCTCTCCATAGAATCCCAGGAAAATCCTACTTCCACGCCTCTACATGGCTCCCAGATCCCAGGCCCCTCTAACCCCAATAGACTTTTGGAAGAACTCCTTCCATTTATGGAGGACACAAACCTATTCACACGTCCTCAGCACAACGGGAACAAGTCCCTAAATTGGTCACTTAATCCCCAAAGGCCGATCCTTATCATGGGTGACTCCAATCTAGCCAGGATCCCTCCTATCAAAGATGATAGAGTCCAGGTAGACTGCTATCCAGGAGCGAACATTTATAATGCCATACACATCCTCCGAAATAAAAATAAATAAAACGGCCACCACGACCAATACCCAAACGGTGATCTTGTCATTTGGACTTAACAATAAGCACACCAAGGACCTTAAAATTCTCAAAATTCAAGTACAACGACTCCTAAGGGTAGCGAAGGCCACCTTCCCATTTGCCAAAATAATCATTCCACTTATCAATTTCTCCCCAGCCTTGGACACCACTTCTAAACACAATCTCAGGTCCCTTAATTCCTTCATCCAAATGACAAATCAATCCATCCCTCGCCTCCCCTACCACAATTTCCAAACTGTGGATGATAATATCCATTGGCAACCCGAGACAGCCCAAGCCATGTGGAACCACTGGATGCTTTTTTTAGGATTAAGCCACCTGCGCCTCCCAATCCCAGGGGGGACAAAACAGTAATTAACCTTTCTACAGTTTTTTCACTCAATGATACGCACATCCGGTTACTCCAAAAATGACTCACTTTTATCCCCACAACCACTATCACCCCCAACATTCGCTCCACTCTAGCCGGACATCTCCAGGAATATCACAGAAGAATCAAACTATTATCCTATTACAATAACTCGGAAAAAACAGACCCCCTTCCCTTCACACCTAAATCCAACTGGGAACCCCCGGAGGAATACTTCCCAAATACTTTCATTACATTACTCCAAAAAGACCGGAAGGACATTAGAAAACTAACCATCCAAAAGGAAATTCCGAACCTCTCATCGGAGGAAGAAAAAGCCCTAGAGGAATTACAGGATAATACGACAATAATTATCAAACCAGCAGACAAAGGCTCAGCAGTGGTCATTATGGACAAAAAAGATTATGTCCAGGAGGCCCTGAGACAACTCCAAAACCCGATTTATTATAAAAATCTCAAAAAGCCAATTTATCCCACAAAAGCAAAAAAAGTCCAAAAAATCCTAACGGAATTATTGGATAAAAAATACTTAAACCATAAACAATTCCTATACCTTATAAGATCTGACCCACCCAGACCAAGAAAATTTTACCTTCTTCCAAAAATCCACAAACCCCCGGAAACATGGCCAATTCCATTTAAAATCCCTCAGGGACATCCCATAGTCTCCGATTGCAATAGCGAATCCTATGGCTCTGCTGAGTTCATTGATCATTTCCTGAACCCTCGGTCCATTTTACACCCGAACTTCATCAAAGACACTAACGACTTTATTGTTAAAGTCAAATCCCTAATCATTCCGGAACAGGCATTCTTATTCTCAATGGATGTCGACAACCTCTACACCAACATTGACACGGATATGGGTATGAGGGCTGTTCAACAAATCCTCACACGATACCCGGATCCAACCAGACCAGACCCAGAAATATTGGAACTATTAAGGATTAATCTAATCTGCAATGATTTCACCTTTGACAAACAAACATATTTACAAATCAAAGGCACAGCCATGGGAAAAAGATTTTCCCCGGCATATGCCAATATCTACATGGCCGAATGGGAACATTCTGCCCTGGAAAAATGCCCCTTAAAACCACTCATCTACCTAAGATTCCTCGACGACATTTGGGGTGTCTGGACATATTCGGAGGAGGACTTTGCTCAATTCGCGGACATTCTAAACAACCACCACCCATCAATTAATCTGAAACCAATACTCCAACCCCAGGAAATCAACTTCCTGGACACAACAACCTTCAAAGGACCAGAATTCCGCAACACGGGAAAATTAGATATCAAGGTGTACTTCAAACCGACGGATTCCCACAGCCTATTACATAAAAACAGTTTTCATCCCAAACATACCTTTAGGGGTATTGTCCGGTCCCAACTTCTCCGTTTCAAAAGAATTAGCACTAGAGAGGAGGACCTCAACCAAGCAACAGAAACCCTGTTCAGGTCCCTTAGACAAAGGGGATACTCCAGATCCTTTTTAAGGAAAGTCCAGAAAAGTCTCCCCAAAACAACAACAACACCCCAACAACCCATAATAGCCCTCGTTTCGTTCTTCTCATCCTACACAACCCGAGGCCATCGAACCATCAAGAGAAATTTTGAGAACTTTCTGGGAAACAGTGATCTCAAAGACTACAAAATCATCTCGGCTTACAAAAGAAACCCCAACCTAAAAGACCTATTAGTCTCGGCAGACCTCAATCCAAAACGCCATACACACAAAGGTCTTAGGGCCGTAAGGAATCGCCAAACAGATACAAAATACTTTACCCAAAAAGGCCTGAACATGTCTACCACAAACTGTGTGTATCTCATTACATGCAAGAAATGCCACGTTCAATATGTGGGTGAAACAAAAAATGCCTTAAGGACCAGGATGCATGCACACACCCACAACATCCGACGAGGCCGCAAAACGGACACATTGTTGGTGCAACATTTTCGATCCCACGGTCTGAAAAACTTAGAGGTCTTCCCCTTGGAAAGCAAAGCGGGATGGTCACAGAAAGAAAGACAATACAATGAAAGAAGATGGATAAATCGGCTAAAGAGTGATTTTCCCAATGGTCTTAATGACCGCTAATTAATTGTAAATAATTTAAAAATGATTACTATTCTGCTTTTCTGTCTTATGTTTCTATTGTTTAATAGTTCACTCAATGAATGTATTTACAATGTTCACCTATTGTTACCAATAAAATAAACAAGAATACTATAAAACCAAATGGGTTTGAGTGAGGAAATAAGGCAATGGTGGCTTTTGTCGCCAATGGCCAAATATCTGACAAACCCTATTGGTTTGCGATAAAGGTATATTTTCAATTGACTGTCGATTACTGTTTTTTTCCATGGCTTCTCCTGCGTCTGCCACGAAAACCGTGGTTGTTGTCATCCCCACTATATTAAAGATCAAGATGAAAGATTAAATCAGTTTTATTTGCCAGGCACATACAGGACATAATAGGAATTTGTTTTGGTGTAATTACACTGAGGCAGCCATTTGTGGCTGCCAGGTAGGCAGTAGCACATAGGGTCTTGCCTAAGGACCCACACTGGATGCTGTGGTGTATTTTGCCATGGGCTGGATTTGAACCCCTGACCTTCCAATTGGAAGTCAGGCAACATTCCACTTGAGCTATCCAGCCGCTCTTCACCCCTTCTTGCTGTGTTATCACCCCGGCCATGCTGAGGTGAATGATATGTTATTGTGGACTATGTCGTGCAGACATGCCATCACTGCTAACAACAGTTTCTTCTTCACTGGACACCTGCATGTCTGCCTCCTCCGAATCAGAGTCAGCCAGTATCTGACGAAGAACTTCGTTAACAGTAAGGCAAGGCAAGGCAAGTTTATTTGTATAGCACATTTTTTAATAGAATCAACTTTGAATTTAAAAATAATAATAATGATAATAATAGTAATAAAATTCTCAGTTGCACAATTATATGCACAGTTAAACAAGGCTGTTTTGAGCCTGGATTTAACCATCGCCAGTGTTGAAACCTGTCTCATCTTTTCAGGAAGACTGTTCCAGATTTTAGGAGCATAAAACTGGAATGAAGCCTCCCTTGTTTTGATCCTAACTCTGGGCATTAGCAGGAGGCATCTAGCTGAGGTTCTCATAGTCCGGGCTGGTTCATATGGCTCTAACATGCCAGATATGTACTTTGGGGCTAAACCATGAAGAGAGTTGGGTAACTCATCCAGGCAGAAAGTAGATGAACTCAGGCTGCAGATGATCCCTTCAGCTTTTTTATCGGACACAGATGGGAACTATATCATATGTCGTGGGTAGAGGAGCTATGTCTGTTGTGGAAACAATTGCATTTTTAATGCCCTGAACTTTGTCATTAAAGAATATTGCAAACTCCTGACATTTGGATGTAGAAATCAGTTCCAGGGGAAGCGACACTGAAAGGTTTGTTAATCTGCTCACTGTAGCAAACAAGACACAAGAGTTGTTTCCACAGTTATTGATGATTTCTGAAAAATAGCCCTGTCTTGTTCTACACAAACTCTGGTTGAACACACACAACTTTTCTTTGTAGATTTCAAAATTAACCTGGAGCTTTGACTTACGCCATATCCGTTCGGCTCTCCGGCACTCCCTTCTCCTCTTCTACTCTTTTCTCCATGGTGCCTTGTGTGTACTTTTAACCATTTTAACCTTGAATGGAGCAATAGCATCCATAACCTTCAAGTCATATCATCGACTTATCGATGATATGACTCATCGACTCATATCAATGTACATATCATCGACATTAGAACACAGAGCATTTTCAAACCTAATCATTTTCAAAAACTGAATCCCTGTGTCGTCATCAATAAGCCTTCCCTGAGTAACTGTAGGGCCAGCTGTTGGCTTGGGTGTAACAGAAAGGTCAAAGAAAACAGAAAAATTATCAGACAAAGCGACATCCACAACACCCACATTTAAAATAACAACATCTCCCTTTGAGATTTGCACATCCAGAGTGTGTCCTCTGTTGTGTGTAGGCTTGTTCACATGCTGAGTTAGACCAAGAATCTCTAGGACAGCTGTGAGTTATTTACACTGCTTATCTTGGACTTCATCCATGTGCACATTCAGGTCCCCTGTTATGACCAAACAGTCAAAATTAGTGCATACAACTGAAAGTAGTTCAGTAAAATCATCAATAAATCAGTTCCTTGGAGGTTTGTAGATGGTAATATAAAGAATAGAAAAAAATTTTGTATCCATTTTGAACAATACGTACTCAAATACTGAAAAGACCTCGAATACCAATTTATGGATTAGGTATATTGTCCCTGAGTATGGCACAACCCCCTCTTCCCCCACCGCTGTGGTTTGGATGTGTTTCAGATAAAAAAGTTAAGTGAGATGGACTAGCTTCAATCAGGAGTGTATCAGCTGTGTTTTTATTGAGCCATGTCTCAGTTAAAAACATAAAGTCAAGGTTATGAGATGAAATAAAATCATTAATCATAAAGGTTTTCCCTGCCAAAGATCTGACATTTTGTGGAGTGCGTTTCAGCATGTTACTGTTGTTTGCTAACTGTGGCTGACGAGTAGTGAACTGTTTTGGAGTGTTTTGATGGTTGACTAATCGTTTTCTGTTACGTATTATTAAGAATCAAGAATCAGTTTATTTATATAGCGCCAATTTACAACAGGTGTCCTCTCAAGGCACTTCACAAAAACTCAATTAAAATCAAGGATACATTCTAACAAATCAATGTGAAAAAGTTTCCAATCTAAGGAACCCCAGCAGATTGCATCGAGTCATTGACTTGCAGCATTCACTCCTCTGGAATCAGCAGACAGAAACAATGGCTTGTGTTGTCGTTGACTTTACAGCAATCTCTCATACTGAGCATGCATGTAGCGACAGTGGAGAGGAAAAACTCCCCTTTAACAGGAAGAAACCTCCAGCAGAACCAGGCTCAGTACAAGCAGCGATCTGCCACGACCGACTGGGGGTTTGAAAAGACAGACAGCTAACTTAGAAGCACAGGATACTGAAATTAAAGAGTTTATAGCAGCAGTTGTAGAACGTCACTGGGAGCATCTCAGCCCATGTTCTCATCCAAGAAGCTGTCTCAGCTAACAGAACGCCAGGCCAAGTGTGGTTACTATGGAGAGAAGAACACTAAGAGAAAACAAAAGGTTAACAAGGTTGAAATAACGGTAACTAAATAGATTGGACAAAGGAAGAAAGTAGCAGATTATTATTATAGGGATGAAGGAAGGTGCTTCCACATCGGGCCCCGGCTTATCCTTGAATGAGCCATGGTTACATGCAGTACTGCTGCCTGGACCCGATGCATATCATTTATCTAGCAGCAGTTCTAAATTACTCAGACGATGCAGGACTCTCTCTACAGTGGAGATGGAGTTTACACAAGAAGTTTGTGGTAGGGGAGGAGGGGCAGGATAATGCGGTGGGGCTTGTGATGGGAGGGGAGGGACAGGAAGGTGGAGTGGGGGGGAAGAAAGCGCAGGTTGACAGGGTGGGGGTTGTGATTGGGGAGGAGGGGCAGGTCGGCGGATTAGGGTTTGTGGTGGGGAAGGAGGGGCACGGCGACGGGGTGGGGCTTGTGATGGGAGAGGAAGGGCAGGATGACGGGATGGGAGACAACTGGGGCAGGGGGTCATCCCAGTGTCAACAGTAACCAGCTCTTTAATGTGTTCTGTAAAATCCAGAAGAGGAAGAAAGGGGGAGGATGATCTTGATGAGGCCGGGTTCTCATTCATGCCTTTTACTGGAGGCGGTATCTCAGATAGCTCCTGGAAGACGTCATCTGGAGGCGCAGGTGGGCCCTGGTGTGCCGCCGTCTCCGGGTAATAATCTGGGCTGCGTCACATCCTTATCCTTATCTTCATGTTTTCGCTTCATTCGGTCCATGGCCACTGGAGCAGAATGGGAACTCAAAACATAGAATAGATTAGCTGCAAACAGCCTGACTCCAGATCTATTGAGGCAGAGACCATCTGCCTTATAATAATGTCTGCGGTCCCAGAAAAAATGGAAATTGTCAACATAACTAAAGGTGTATGCGACGTACACACCTGACAGCCATTTGTTAAGGCTGAACAGCCGGCTGATCCTCCCATCTCCTCTCATTTGTGGTAGAGGGCCACTGATGAACACGTCAGCATCCAAATTATTAACTTTACAATAGCTTCTTGAAGTCCTGTTTCAGCACCTCAGACTGCTGTTTCAGAGTGTCGTTAGATCCCAGGTGTAGAACAAGGTTCTTAACAGTTGGATGTTCAGCCAGAATTTGCACAATATTGTCTCTTACATCTGATACCATGTCCTTTGGAAAGTGCAGTATATTTGTCCTATCTTACATCCTTCACCGCAGCATCACCAACAATCAGAGTCTCTTTTACTTTCTGATTCGCTTTTTCGGTTTACCTTGCTGTGTGAAGAGACTTCTTCCTGGTGATCAAGGGGAGAACAAAATTTCTGTAGCGGTGCAAATCTGTTCTGTAGTGGGATAGTTTCTTTGAGGAGGAGGAAACTTCATTTTTGGTTTTCCACTTACAGCTGTCCAAGTCTGTGACCTGCGAAGAACTGGAGTCGAGGAGGATTTTGGTCTCGTTGGTTGTGCAGGCCAGCAGTTCGCATCCCAGATATCACCAGACAGGGCTGGTTCTCTCTTCTTCCTCTGAGATGACTTACTCTTCGGTTTAGCGCCGAGCACATTCCAGACATTACTTGTCTTGTTATTCAAAGCAACATCCTCTTGTTTCTGGTTGTCCTTGCCCATGCTGATTAGCTGACGGGTAGCAGCATTATGTCCAGTAAGTGGTAAAGTTGTATCGTAACCGCCATTTATTTACATATTTACCTCTAGTTGTTAGATTTTGGTTTCCAGCATGTTGAGTTTCTGAAGGAGATTAGCGGAGTCATCCTCAGAAAAAGAAAAAAGAGCCATGTTGCTGATTGAATTGGTTCCTATGTCCAGTAAGTGGTAAAGTTGTATCGTAACCGCCATTTATTTACATATTTACCTCTAGTTGTTAGACTTTGGTTTCCAGCATTGAGTTTCTGAAGGAGATTAGCAGAGTCATCCTCAGAAAAAGAAAAAGGAGCCATGTTGCTGATGGAATTGGTTCCTGCTACCAAAAACAATGAAAAGACATAAAACACAGAGCTGAAGCAGGACAGATAAGGGTAAGGTCGGGAAACAGAGACAAAGCGTCCACCTTCTTTGACAGCAAACTGCAACATTGTAAACCAACCTCTCGGCATAGTGAGTAAAAGGAAAAACACTCTTTCGCTCTGCTCAATGATACCACTACTTTGCCGCCGGGAGGGTGTTTTATAAACTGTTTTTACTCAAAAACTGTGAATAGAACCACGCCCACAAAAGCTACTCAGAATACAGGCACGTATGTCCCCTAACTCCTGGTGAAAAGTAGTAACAAGATTTAACACCATATGCAGCCTGTTTTATTCAGCAATGTTGCTTGTCGCAATTTTGCGACTTTGGCGCTTAGAGGGTTAATGATCTTCTCCTTTGTCCCCACAGACCTCAAACAGGCTTGTGTCTCCACGATGGAGGAATCTTTTGTCAGCAAACAGTTTTTTAATCAGGGATGGAGGTCCAGTCATAACCAGGAGGAAGCAGGACCTGGGTGGAACAAGGACAACCAGGTGGAACTTGAACCTCGACAGATGAAAGATGAGAAACCAGAACCTAAACTGATTGAAGAACAATACTATTCTACACTCATTAAAGAAGACAGTGAACTAAATGCTCCATTGATGGATGAAGAACAGAAGGAACCAGATTATTCAAAGCTCAGACCTAAACAAGAACCGACTAAACCAGAGCAGAAGGTCTTTTGCAGCATTCATATCTCTCCTGTAGTTGAGAGCAAAGATCGGAAAGGAAGCATCTCCCCTGAGTCAGAGTGTAAGTCTCATGCTGATGCAAAGAAAACATTAAGATGTGATATTTGTGGGAGATGTTATAAATGCAACTCTAACCTTAAAAAGCATTACAGAATCCACACAGGTGAGAAGCCTTTTACTTGTGAAACGTGGAAAAGATTTTTCTCGAATTGATTATTTGAAAAGTCATAAGACAACCCATACAGGTGAGAAGCCTTTTTCTTGTGAGATATGTGGGAAACATTTTGTAAGAAAGTCACATTTGACTTTTCACAGTAGAACCCACACCGGTGAGAAGCCTTTTGCTTGTAAAACATGTGGAATACATTTTGTAAGAAAGTCACAATTGACTGTTCACAGTAGTAACCACACAGGTGAAAGGCCTTTTTCGTGTAATTTGTGCGGACACAGTTTCTCTCGAAAGTGTAGTTTAATGTATCACAATAGAATTCATACAGGTGAGAAGCCTTTTTCTTGTGAGATATGCGGGAAATGTTTTGTAAGAAAGTCACATTTGACTTTTCACAGTAGAACCCACACAGGTGAGAAGCCTTTTGCTTGTAAAACATGTGGAATACGTTTTGTAAAAAAGTCACATTTGACTGTTCACAGTAGAATCCACACAGGTGAGAGGCCCTTTTCTTGTAAAACATGTGGGAAACGTTTTGTAAGAAACTCACATTTGACTTTTCACAGTAGAACCCACACAGGTGAGAAGGCCTTTTTTGTGGAATTTGTGGAAAATGTTTCATTAGTAGTTTACATTTGAATTATCACAGAAAAAGTCATATAGATTAGGGTTTTTTCATTTGAACTATGTGAAAAAGTAAACTTCCACGTCATGCTGGTAAACTGAATTTGCACATTAAGCAAAAACAAAAGTTCTGTTAACATTTTTAATTTTGAAAGTTAGATGTTGGGAAATTCAATTAGTTGTTAAGAGCCCTCCATGGTCAAGTTAAATCCAAACTGTGATTACGTTTTTTTTTACTCCCTGAAATATCCCCACCCCTCGATTGTGGTAGAAGCTTATGAATCCAATATTGTTCAGAATGTGTTGGTGAATCACGTGCTAAATTGAAACGGAACTGAGCAGGGGCAGTTCAGTGTTTTTGTGTAGTGAGTTGCCTTTGATGTACTTACAGAGTCATTCAAATATGCTTACTTTCTCACAGCCTCGGATAAGAACTTCTAAAAAATATCCATCCAGCTCGCTGAACAACTGTATCTAGTTTTGGAGTCGACAGATTGAATAGATAGCAATACTGTTTAAAGGCGATAAACAAATATGCCCACAACCAGCTACACAATGTTGTTTTTGTAGACGGGGGGACGACTTGATAGCTTGGGGATTTGTGACAAGCAGTGGCAAGACATTAAAAGCTTTCTGTAATGCAGCTGAAACAACTCAGTTCTCTAGCCGGGCCACGCAGAGCTCTTTGTGAAACCTCAGAGTCTTTGAACTACAGCAGTTATGACCTTATGGATTAATGTCTCTTTCCTGTTATAGTCGACCCCTGCCTGGGGTTGCATCTTTCTGTTATGCTCTTTCTTTTGCAGTGCTAATTCACACACTATTGGTCAGTTTTTGGAAAGCAGCCGCTTCAGAAACAGCATTTATTTTTCTTGGTATTGACTGGCTGTACAGTAGACATTGGACATGGTTTTTTGTTGTACTGTCAAGACGGTTACCACTGTAAATAAATGGCATATTATAGCAGTGATGTTGCTAGGTACGCGTCGTGCGTCTCTGATGCATTAAAATCTGAAAGAATGCAGTAAATTCACCATCCATGCGCCATAGGGATCAACAAAATTTTTCTCATTGAAAACAATACATTTTGAACCACAACTTGTGTTTAAAATCAAAATCCTTAGCTAAAAGAAACCTGTCAGCACACCTGACAAGCGCTGTTTCAAACCTTTTGCCTATCAACATCACTGTTGTGGATACTGATGGCATTTCGAAGGAATGATTTCCTGTAGCAATTTGTGTTACAGCAGGTTTGAAGAAAATATGGACTAAGTGCTGAAGATTGTCCACATATTTTTTTGATTTTATCAAGAATCCCTCCTTTCCACCACCACATCCATTGCTTCCATTTTCCACAGAGCAGAACTAGCTTTATTTTATTTTTTTAGGCATTTGATATACCTGCTTTTGTTAATGCTATCCCAGGAGATGACAGAAGAGATTAGACTCTTCACAACACACTTATAGACGTTTATAATTTTATTACTTTTGCTTGTTGTTGATGATTTTAACAGATTGTTGATTTAACCTTTTAATATTTTTTTTAAGTTGTTGACTTTATTTCAAACATTTTATTCCTTTTGTTTTAGACTCATTGTGAAAAACAGATGTTATAGTAGTTTAGCTTTCTTTTTTGTGTGAAATGTAGTAGGAATGAGAAAAAAATAAATAAATGAAATCTGTATGAAAGTCCAGTTTGAGTTTTGCTTTTAGGAAAAGCTGTTTCAGGTTCAACTGCCTCGACAAACTGTGAAGCCTCCGGATTAATAACAAATCTGGGATTAGTTGCTTCATATTATTTGCAGATTATATGTCAAAGTCAGAAGTGTCACTAGGGGTACAAGCTTTAGAAATGATTGGAAAAAGTATTGATATCTCGATCTAGATACCAGACATGGATGCTGCTTCTTCCTGGTTATAGATCAACAGTAGAAGACTAGGAAGGGCATCACAGCTTGTTTACACAATGAGGCAGAAGGTTTTTATTTATTTATTATATAACATAACCCTCCGAAAAACTGTTGGTGTTGTAATGCACTCTTTTTGCCTAGCACCAAAAAAACCCAAGAAGATTATTATTATCGCTTTTTAGCAAAACATTTATTCATAACAAAGTGCACAACAATAAAATCACTACAACACAAATTAGTACATCAGGACAAGCTAAAGAAATTTCTAGTACGGTGATTATGCAATTGCAGTTACTCTTGAGCAGACAAAGAAGAAACAGATAATCCAGTAGAGATAATGTTCATAGTACCACAATTTCATACAAAGTGAGAAAAAGGCTTAGTGATGGAATTACAGTTCATACGAGAGGAAGTTTTATTTTACTGTTCGCTGTTCAATTGGTAGAAGAGGCAATATGATTAAAATCAATCATTTGCTCAGACTCTAGTTCATCGTTGCTCAGTTTCAAGCATAACCAGTCAGAAAATAGAGTATTAATTTAAAAAGACAGTTTATAGAAAAAAAATTGGTACAATGACGTCACAGGGCAGAGTAATAGATCCTCAGTCATATCAAACACAGCCTGCTCCAATTTTAAAGATGGCAGAAGACAGTGGACCGGGTGATGCAAACACTTGTTTATATAGAGATGTATATTGATTTTACTTGTGATGCTTCACCAGAGGCAGTTGCTCCAATGACTCCCGCCCAGTGATAAAATCATCTCACCCAGAGCCCATCCAGGAGGAGAAGGAGGAGAAGGGTGGGCTGGATGGACAAACAGCATATGTTGATTCAACGTTGATTAGACGTTTGCGTTTCAACCAGTAGAATTCAACCTAGAAACAACATTTATTCAATGTCATCTTTTCAACAAAGGGTAATTGGCTAGAATCAGACAATTGTTCATTGATTGATTTTTGGTTAATCATCAACCTTAACCAAAACCACCATTTTGACCATTTTGAAACAGTAAATCAACATATTGTGCTATCTGGGACTGGACTGAATAGAACATTATTTATAATAGGAAACAATCAGACAGGTAAATGTGATTATGAAGAAGATGCGACAATAAAACTGTATTTAGCCAAGGAAACAGGATTACTTTAACCTAACACTATTATGATTGCACTTCTGGTTGTAGTTTCTAGTGCAGGAATTATTAAAATGACAGAAATCAATTAGTTGAGAATCATAACATGAAAATTAACTTTGTTATTGTAGAGTTATGACAGAAAGTATGGAAGCAAATCGTTACCATAATTCAAATGTGAAAGCATTTTTAGGAATGTTTTTTTCATTTTAAGAATGTGGCTATATTATTTGACTCATAAATAAAATTAGTAGTCAATCATCCTGTTTGCATTTTAATTTTCTTCTTTAAGACTGCTTTCTTTCACTCAATTAAATGTAAAATAAAAAAGATTTTTGAGATTTATTTTTCAAAATATGCCCCATCAAACAGTTACAAAAATTCAATTTGAAATGTAAAATTTGAAAATGAAAATGCATTTGCAGAAATACTTTTTCATTTTAAGGTTGTGGCTGCATTATTTCAAGGATTCAAGAATTCAAGGAGACTTTTTTGTCATTCGCAACACATGTGGTACATGAGGTGGAATGAAATTGTATTCCCACGGTCCAGTTTCACCCAAGAGCTAATATTAAAATGGATAAAATAAAGTAAAAAAAAGTTATATAAAATAAAATAGAATGTAATAAACACAAAATATACAGAATATAGGGGAGTAGGGGGTTTGGAGTAGCAGCAGCATGAATGGATAAATGAATGAATGAATTTGTAGTGCAAGTTACTATAGCCGTTTAAAGTGTCTCAGTGCGGGTATGTGAAGGTGTTTAAAATATATTGTCCATGTAAAGTGTCAGTGCAGTGGTTGTTCAGGTTGAGTTCAAGAAACTAACAGCTTCAGGAATTAAGCTGTTTCTCAGACAGGTTGTTTTACACTTCATATTCCGCAGCCTCCTGCTTGAGGGGAGCAGCACAAAAAGTGAGTGTGCTGGGTTGGTGGGATCCTTTCTGATGCAGGTGGCCCTTTTAATGCATCTGGAGGTGTAAATGTCTGTGGTGCTGGGGACGCTGACTCCAACAATCCTCTGTGCAGCCTTCACCACTCTCTGCAGAGCTTTCCTGTCTGCAGCATTCCACACGTGCCATGCCACACGTTGATGCTGGAGCACAACACGCTCTCCACCACACATCTCTAGAAGGAGGTGAGGACTGAGCTCCCGAGTCCAGCTCGACTGATCCTCCTTAGGAAGTAGAGCCGCTGGTGTGCCTTCCTGACCAGAATGGAAGTATTGTTGCTCCAGGTGAGGTTGTTACTTAGGTGCACAACCAAGTATCTATAGCTGTTGACCACTTCCACAGCTGATCCACCAATGTGCAGGGGTGGGGGAGCATGTTGACCCCTTCTGAAGTCCACAATCATCTCCTTTGTCTTCTTTATGTTGATGCAGAGGTTCTTATTTTACTTATAAAATTAGTAATCGATCATCCTATTTGCATTTTCTTCTTCCAGACCACACATTTTACGGCATAATCAAAAAGAATAAAAACGGATACTGCTTTTTCGTTTTCTTGGTCTGCCAGCAAAGCACTGCCCATAACTCGAAAATAAAACGGCATTCTGAGTATGGCAAGGCGTTTTAACATAAATTCGGTTTCGTCTGACTATCCGTGATTAAATTCCAGATAAATAAAAATGCATTTTGACTAGACAAAACTACATTTTGACTATCCAGAATGGTAATTTAAGATATCTGTATTTACATTTTGACTAGTAAGAATAATAGTTCAAGATATCTTCAATTACTTTTTGACTAGTCAAAATTCCTTTCGAGATATCTCAAATGACGTCTGCTGATTCCAGAGGAGTGAATGCTGCAAGTCAATGACTTGATGCAATCTGCTGGGGTTCCTTAGATTGGAAACTTTTTAAATCGATTTGTTTATGATGTATCTTTGATTTTAATTGATTTTCTGTGAAGTGCCTTGAGACAACATCTGTTCTAAATTGGCGCTATATAAAAAAACTGATTCTTGATTCTTGATTACCCCAAGATTTCTGACCTGATGTTTACGTTCCAGAGAAAGTGTCAGAAGGTAACTGATGACACTTTCTCTTTGTTTGTCTTTGTTTCTAAGTCTTCCCTGAGTAACTGTAGGGCCAGCTTTTGGCTTGGGTGTAACAGAAAGGTCAAAGGAAACAAAAAAATGATAAGACAAAGTGACATCCACAACACCCACATTTACAATAACAACACCCTTTGAGATTAGCACATCAAGAGTGTGCCCTCTGTTGTGTGTAGGCTTGTTCACATGCTGAGTTAGACCAAACATCTAAAGGACAGCTGTGAGTTCTTTACACTGCTTATCTTGGGCTGCATCCATGTGCACATTCAGGTCCCCTGTTATGACCAAAAATTCAAAATTAGCGCATACAACTGAAAGTATTTCATTAAAATCATCAATAAAACAGTTCCTTGGAGGTTTGTAGATGGTGAAATAAAGAATGGATTATTGTTTTTTACCTATTCTGAATGATACGTACTTAAATAATGAGAAGACCCCAAATGCTAATTTATGGATGGGTATATTGGGTATATTTGTATATTTGTATATT
>JAVLVB010000798.1:109520-131373 GCA_032876305.1 Orestias chungarensis | reverse complement strand
AGCAGGTTCTTACTGTAGTCTAACCTGCTGAAGATAAAAGCATGGATACGTCTTTCTAGGTCTGTTTAGAGACTATGCCTCTGATTCTGACAATGTTTTTAAGATGGTAAAAGGCTTATGATTTTACTGATTTAATATGGCTGTTGAAGTTCAGGCCAGAATCCAGTATTACCCCAACATTTTTGACCTGATGTTTAGGTTCCAGAGAAAGCGCCAGAAGGTAACTGATGACACTGTCTCTTTGTTTCTGTGGGCCACAGACAAAGATTTCATTTTTTTCCCGAGTTTAACTGGGGGAAGTTGTTCTGCATCCACAGATTGATCTTTTCAATACAGCGGACAATAAATCAACAGGCCCATGTTCTCCTGCTGTCAGCGACACGTAGATCTGAGTGTCATCAGCATAGTTGTGGTAGGACACATCATGGCTGCGTATTAGCTGGCCCAGTGAAGGCATGTACAGATTGATTAAAAGGGGTTCCCAATTTGAACATTTGAAATTAACACATGTCTTTAAGGTAGGACTTGAACCAGTTTAGAGCCATACCAGTGATTCCCACCCAGTCTTTTAAACTCTGTAATAAAATCACATGGTCAACTGTATCAAAGGCAGCGGTCAGGTCCAGCAGAACTAGGACAGAGACGTTACTTACATCTGAGTTTAGGCGGATGTCATTTGTCACCTTGATCAGAGCTGTATCAGTGCTGTGGTGGGGCCTAAAGCCTGACTGCTAAGAATGGCAGGTTTGATATGGGCCGGTAGTTGTTCAGTAGTGTGGCATCCAGATTGCTCTTCTTTAGAACAGGTTTAATGACAGCAGTTTTTAAGGCCTTTGGGAATATTCCATTCTGAAGTGAGATGTTGACTAAATGAGCGAGTTGTGGCAGCAAACTGCTCAACACAGACTTTAGGAATGTAGTGGGTAACTCATCCAGGCAGCAGGTAGATGAACTCAGGCTGCAGATGATCGCTTCAGCTTTTTTATCAGAGACAGATGGGAACTGTATCATATGTCGTGGGTAGAGGAGCTATGTCTGTTGTGGAAACAATTGCATTGTTAATGCCCTGAACTTTGTCATTGAAGAATATTGCAAACTCCTGATATTTGGATGTAGAAATCAGTTCCAGGGGAAGCGAGACTGGAGGGTTTGTTAATCTGCTCACTGTAGCAAACAGGACACGAGAGTTGTTTCCGCAGTTATTGATGATTTCTGAAAAATAGCCCTGTCTTGTTCTACACAAAGTCTGGTTGAACACACACAACTTTTCTTTGTAGATTTCAAAATTAACCTGGAGCTTTGACTTACGCCATTTCCGTTTGGCTCTCCGGCACTCTGCCACTCCCTTTTCTGTGCCCTGACTGAGACCTCTTTTCTCCATGGTGTCTTGTGTGTATTTTTAACCATTTTAACCTTGACAGGAGCAATGGCATCCATAACCTTCAAGACACTTGATGTGTAAGAGTTCAACATATCATCGACATTAGAACACAGAGCATTTTCAAACCTAATCATTTTCAAAAACTGAATCCCTGTGTTGTCATCAATAAGTCTTCCCTGAGTAACTGTAGGGCCAGCTGTTGGCTTCGGTGTAACAGAAAGGTCAAAGAAAACACAAAAATGATCAGACAAAGCGCGGCTCAATCACCCACATTTAAAATAACAACACCCTTTGAGATTAGCACATCCAGAGTCTGTCCTCTGTTGTGTGTAGGCTTTTTCACATGCTGAGTTAGACCAAACATCTCAAGGACAGCTGTGAGGTATTTACACTGCTTATCTTGGACTTCATCCATGTGCACATTCAGGTCCCCTGTTAATCATCAATAAAGCAGTTCCTTGGAGGTTTGTAGATGGTAATATAAAGAATAGAAGATTGTTTTGTATCCATTTTGAACAATACGTACTCAAATAATGAAAAGACCTCGAATTCTAATTTATGGATTGGGTATATTGTCCCTGAGTATGGCACAACCCCCTCTTCCCCCACCGCTCTGGTTTGGATGTGTTTCAGATAAAAAATTTAAGTGAGGTGGACTAGCTTCAATCAGGAGTGTATCAGCTGTGTTTTTATCGAGCCATGTCTCAGTTAAAAACATAAAGTCAAGGTTATGAGATGAAATCAAATCATTAATCTGACATTTGTAGAGTGAGTTTCAGCATGTTACTGTTGTTTGCTAACTGTGGCTGACGAGTAGTGAACTGTTTTGGAGTGTTTTGATGGTTGACTAATCGTTTTCTGTTACGTATTATTATAGGGATGAAGGAAGGTACTTCCACATCGGGCCCCGGCTTATCCTTGAACGAGCCATGGTTACATGCAGTACTGCTGCCTGGACCCGATGCATATCATTTATCTAGCAGCAGTTCTAAATGACTCAGACGATGCAGGACTCTCTCTACATTGGAGATGGAGTTTACATAAGGAGTTTGTGGTAGGGGAGGAGGGGCAGGATGATGCGGTGGTGCTTGTGATGGGGGAGGAGGGGCAGGAAGGTGGAGTGGGTGGGAAGAAGGCGCAGGGCAACAGGGTGGGGGTTGTGATTGGGGAGGAGGGGCAGGATGGTGGAGTAGGGTTTGTGGTGGGGAAGGAGGGGCACGGCGACGGGGTGGGGCTTGTGATGGGAGAGGAGGGGCAGGATGACGGGATGGGAGACAACTGGGGCAGGGGGTCATCCTGGTGGCATCAGTAACCAGCTCTTTAATGTGTTCTGTAAAATCCAGAAGAGGAAGAAAGGGGGAGGATGATCTTGATGAGGGCGGGTTCTCATTCCTGCCTTTTACTGGAGGCGGTATCTCAGATAGCTCCTGGAAGACGTCATCTGGAGGCGCAGGTGGGTCCTGGTGTGCCGCCGTCTCCGGGTAATAATCTGGGCTGCGTCACATCCTTATCCTTATCTTCATGTTTTTGCTTCATTCTGTCCTTGGCCACTGGAGCAGAATGGGAACTCAAAACATAGAATAGATTAGCTGCAAACAGCCTGACTCCAGATCTTTTGAGGCAGAAAAATTATTAACTGTACAATAGGTTCTTGAACTCCTGTTTCAGCACCTCAGACTGCTGTTTCAGAGTGTCGTTAGATCCCAGGTATACAACAAGGTTCTTAACAGTTGGATGTTCAGCCAGAATTTGCACAATATTGTCTCTTACATCTGATACCATGTCCTTTGGAAAGTGCAGTATATTTGTCATATCTTACATCCTTCACCGCAGCATCACCAACAATCAGAGTCTCAGGACCAGGCATTAGCTTCCCTCTTAGCCTTTTACTTTCTGATTCGCTTTTTCGGTTTACCTTGCTGTGTGAAGAGACTTCTTCCTGGAGATCAAGTGGAGAACAAGATTTCTGTAGCGGTGCAAATCTGTTCTGTAGTGGGATAGTTGTTTGAGGAGGAGGAAACTTCCTTTTTGGTTTTCCACTTACAGCTGTCCAAGTCTGTGACCTGCGAACAACTGGAGTCGAGGAGGACTTTGGTCTCGTTGGTTGTGCAGGCCAGCAGGTCGCATCCCAGATATCACCAGACAGGGCTGGTTCTTTCTTCTTCCTCTGAGATGACTTACTCTTCGGTTTAGCGCCGAGCACATTCCAGACATTACTTGTCTTGTTATTCAAAGCAACATCCTCTTGTTTCTGGTTGTCCTTGCCCATGCTGATTAGCTGACGGGTAGCAGCATCATGTCCAGTAAGTGGTAAAGTTGTATCGTAACCGCCATTTATTTACATATTTACCTCTAGTCGTTAGATTTTGGTTTCCAGCATGTTGAGTTTCTGAAGGAGATTAGCGGAGTCATCCTCAGAAAAAGAAAAAGGAGCCATGTTGCTGATGTAATTGGTTCCTGCTACCAAAAAGAATGAAAAGACATAAAATACAGAGCTGAAGCAGGAGAGATAAGGGTAAGGTCGGGAAACGGAGACAAAGCGTCCACCTTCTTCGAGAGCAAACTGCAACATTGTAAACCAACCTCTCGGCATTGTGATTAAAAGGAAAAACACTCTTTCGCTCTGCTCTGCTCTCTTTATGCGCTCAATGCTACCACTACTTCGCCGCCGGGACTCTGTGCACAGGAGGGTGTTTTATTAACTGTTTTTACTCAAAAACTGTGAATAGAACCACGCCCCCAAAAGCTGCTCAGATTACAGGCACGTATGTCCCCTAACTCCTGGTGAAAAGTAGTAACAAGATTCGACACCACATTTATAGATACAGCCTGTTTTATTCAGCAATGTTGCTTGTCGCAATTTTGCAACTTTGGCGCTTAGAGGGTTAATGGTCTTCTCCTTTGTCCCCACAGACCTCCAACAGGCTTGTGTCTCCATGATGGAGGAATCTTTTGTCAGCAAACAGTTTTTTAATCAGGGATGGAGGTCCAGTCATAACCAGGAGGAAGCAGGACCTGGGTGGAGCAAGGACAACCAGGTGGAACTTGAACCTCGACAGATGAAAGATGAAAAACCAGAACCTAAACTGATTCAAGAACATTACTTTTCTACACTCCTTAAAGAAGACAGTGAACTAAATGCTCCATTGATGGATGAAGAACAGAAGGAACCAGACTATTCAAAGCTCAGACCTAAACAAGAACCAACTAAACCAGAGCAGAAGGTCTTTTGCAGCATTCATATCTCTCCTGTAGTTGAGAGCAAAGGTCGGAAAGGAAGCATCTCCCCTGAGTCAGAGTGTAAGTCTCATGCTGATGCAAAGAAAACATTAAGATGTGACATTTGTGGGAGATGTTATAAATGCAACTCTAACCTTAAAAAGCATTACAGAATCCACACAGGTGAGAAGCCTTTTACTTGTGAAACATGTGGAAAATGTTTTTCTCGAGTTGATTATTTGAAAAGTCATAAGACAACCCATACAGGTGAGAAGCCTTTTTCTTGTGAGATATGTGGGAAACATTTTGTAAGAAAGTCACATTTGACTTTTCACAGTAGAACCCACAGCGGTGAGAAGCCTTTTGCTTGTAAAACATGTGGAATACGTTTTGTAAAAAAGTCACATTTGACTGTTCACAGTAGAATCCACACAGGTGAGAGGCCTTTTTCTTGTGAAACATGTGGGAAACATTTTGTAAGAAAGTCACAATTGACTGTTCACAGTAGTAACCACACAGGTGAGAGGCCTTTTTCGTGTAAATTGTGCGGACACAGTTTCTCTCGAAAGTGTAGTTTAATGTATCACAATAAAATTCATACAGGTGAGAAGCCTTTTTCTTGTGAGATATGCGGGAAATGTTTTGTAAGAAAGTCACATTTGACTTTTCACAGTAGAACCCACACAGGTGAGAAGCCTTTTGCTTGTAAAACATGTGGAATACGTTTTGTAAAAAAGTCACATTTGACTGTTCACAGTAGAATCCACACAGGTGAGAGGCCTTTTTCTTGTGAAACATGTGGGAAACGTTTTGTAAGAAACTCACATTTGACTTTTCACAGTAGAACCCACACAGGTGAGAAGGCCTTTTTTTGTGGAATTTGTGGAAAATGTTTCATTAGTAGTTCACATTTGAATTATCACAGAAAAAGTCATACAGATTAGGGTTTTTTCATTTGAACTATGTGAAAAAGTAAACTTCCATATCATGCTGGTAAACTGAATTTGCACATTAAGCAAAAACAAAAGTTCTTTTAACATTTCTAGTGGTGAAAGTTAGATGCTGGGTGTTCACTTAGTTAAGAGCCCTGCATGGTCATGTTAAATCCAAACTGTGATTACGTTTTTTTTTACTCCCTGAAATATCCCCACCCCCCGATTGTGGTAGAAGCTTATGAATCCAATATTTTTCAGAATGTGTTGGTGAATCACGTGCTGCATTGAAACGGAACTGAGCAGGGGCAGTTCAGTGTTTTGGGTAGTGAGTTGCCTTTGATGTACTTACAGAGTCATTCAAATATGCATACTTTCTCACAGCCTCGGATAAGAACTTCTAAAAAATATCCATCCAGCTGGCTGAACAACTGTATCTAGTTTTGGAGTCAACAGATTGAATAGATAGCAATACTGTTTAAAGGCGATAAACAAATATGCCCACAACCAGCTACACAATGTTGTTTTTGTAGACGGGGGGACGACTTGATAGCTTGGGGATTTGTGACAAGCAGTGGCAAGACATTAAAAGCTTTCTGTAATGCAGCTGAAACAACTCAGTTCTCAAGCCCGGCCACGCAGAGGTCTTTGTGAAACCTCAGAGAAACCATATGGATTAATGTCTCTTTCCTGTTATAGTCGACCACTGCCTGGGGTTGCATTTTTCTGTAATGCTCTTTGTTTTGCAGTGCTAATTCACACACTATTGGTCAGTTTTTGGAAAGCAGCCGCTTCAGAAACAGCATTTATTTTTCTTGGTATTGACTGGCTGTACAGAAGACATTGGACATGGTTTTTTGTTGTACTGTCAAGACGGTTACCACTGTAAATAAATGGCATATTATAGCAGTGATGTTGCTAGGTACGCGTCGTGCGTCTCTGATGCATTAAAATCTGAAAGGATGCAGTAAATTCACCATCCATGCGTCCTAGGGATCAACTAAATTTTTCTCATTGAAAACCATGCATTTTGAACCACAACTTGTGTTTAAAATCAAAATACTTAGCTAAAAGAAACCTGTCAGTGCACCTGACAAGCGCTGGTTTCAAACCTTTTGCCTATCAACATCACTGTTGTGGATACTGATGGCATTCCGAAGGAATGATCTCCTGTAGCAATTTGTGTTACAGCAGGTTTGAAGAAAATATGGACTAAATGCTGAAGATTGTCCACATATTTTTTTGATTTGATCAAGAATCCCTCCTTTCCACCACCACATCCATTGCTTCCATTTTCCACAGAGCAGAACTAGCTTTATTTTATTTTTTTAGGCATTTAATATACCTGCTTTTGTTAATGATACCCCAGGAGATGACAGAAGAGATTAGACTCTTCACAACAATCTTATAGACGTTTATAATTTTATTACTTTTGCTTGTTGTTGATGATTTGAACAGATTATTGATTTAACCTTTTAGTATTTTTTTTAAGTTGTTGACTTTATTTCAAATATTTTATTCCTTTTGTTTTAGACTCATTGTGAAAAACAGATGTTAGAGTAGTTTAGCTTGAAATGTCAACTGAGCTTTTAATTTTAAAAAATGTATTATTTGTTTTCATTCTAAATGTCTGCTGGCACCAAATTTGTCTTTTTTGTGTGTCAAATGTAGTAGGAATGAGAAAAAAATAAATAAATGAAATCTGTATGAAAGTCCAGTTTGAGTTTTGCTTTTAGGAAAAGCTGTTTCAGGTTCAACTGCCTCGACAAACTGTAAAGCCTCCGGATTAATAACAAATCTGGGATTAGTTGCTTCATATTATTTGCAGATTATATATCAAAGTCACTAGGGGTACAAGCTTTAGAAATGATTGGAAAAAGTATTGATATCTCGATCTAGATACCAGACATGCACAATCGATCTGCATGTGGATGCTGCTTCTTCCTGGTTATAGACCAACAGTAGAAGACTAGGAAGGGCATCCCACCTTGTTTACACAAGGAAGAAATGTTTTATTTATTTATTATTTAACATAACCCTGCGAAAAACTGTTGGTGTTGTAATGCACACTTTTTGCCTACCACCAAAAAACCCCAAGAAGATTATTATTATCGCTTTTTAGCAACACATTTATTCATAACAAAGTGCACAACAATAAAATCACTACAACACAAAATAGTACATCAGGACAAGCTAAAGAAATTTCTAGTACGGTGGTTATGCAATTGCAGTTACTCTTGAGCAGACAAAGAAGAAACGGATCATCCAGTAGAGATAATGTTCATAGTACCACAATTTCATACAAAGTGAGAAAAAGGCTTAGTGATCGTATTGCAGTTCATTCAAGAGCAAGTCTTGTTTTACTGTTTGCTGCTCAATTGGTAGAAGTGGTAATACCAATAAAATCAATCATTTGCTCAGACTCTAGTTCATCGTTGGTCAATTTCAAGCATAACCAGTCAGAAAACAGAGTATTAATTTAAAAAGACAATTTATAGAAAAAAAATTGGTACAATGACGTCACAGGGCAGAGTAATAGATCCTCAGTCACATCAAACACAGCCTGCTCCAAATTTAAAGATGGCAGAAGTCAGTGGACCGGGTGAAGCAACCACTTGTTTATATAGAGATGTATATTGATTTTACTTGTGATGCTTCACCAGAGGCAGTTGCTCCAATGACCCCCGCCCAATGATAAAATGGTCTCACCCAGAGCCCATCCAGGAGGAGAAGGCTGAGCTGGATGGACAAACAGCATATGTTGATTCAACGTTGATTAGACGTTTGCATTTCAACCAGTAGAATTCAACCTAGAAACAACATTTATTCAATGCGAAACAGCATTCTGAGTATGGCAAGGCGTTTTAACATAAATTCTGTTTCGTCTGACTATCCGTAATTAAATTCCAGATAAATAAAAATGCATTCTGACTAGACAAAACTACATTTTGACTATCCGGAATGGTAATTTAAGATATCTGTATTTACATTTTGACTAGTAAGAATAATAGTTCAAGATATCTTCAATTGCTTTTTGACTAGACAAAATTCCTTTCGAGATATCTCAAATGACGTCACTGGATTCTTCATCGGAAGGGTCGCACATCCGTAATTATAATTTATGATATATCGAACGTAATTATGACTAGTCAGAATTATAATTTTAGATATATGAAGTAAGAGATGGCGTGTAAGCCCCTCTTTGGCTTTACTGTGCTGTCCAAACAATTGCCTGAATATTCAATGGCAGCTGGCAGCTGTGGACAAAATTGTAAGAAAATGCCAGATTATAGAAAGAGCTCTTCAGTATGGGATATGCAGAGAGCACGAAAATCGTGTAATTGAAGAATGCTAAAGAAATTTGCAAAGAATTTCTGATTTACTTTCTGCCGACACACAATTCACTGAAAAACGGCTTAGGGGAGCTGAAAGTGCTTCTATTGTAATGTTATTACGGATAGTCAGACGTAACCGAATTTATCTTAAAATGGCTTGCCATAACAATTGACCCATGTCCAAGCTGGAAATGGGGAATATTCCACAGCTCCGGCCAGTTCAGGTCCGCCAAAATGATACGTAAATCTGTGACATTTTGACTAGACAGAATGCTAATTCAAGATATCAATAATGTCACGCTGACTAGTCAGTATGTTAATTTAAGATATCTTAAAGATATAGGAGAAGATCTTCAACTCATTCTCATTTTCGCAACACTGCGCATGCGCCACCTCATCTCCAGTAACGCCCCCTGATATCGGGAGCGCGCACGTCCTCAGCACATGCAGTTGAACACGGTTTTCTCTCTTGTGAGCTTCCATTTTCGCTGCCGTACGGGGAGAACCTCTCTTCCATGTTGAATGATGCGTCTTGTCCGTCCCGTTTTACTTCCTAAACAACAATCTGCGCATGCGCGATTTCAAGCATGATTATGGCGTAAAATGTTCGGTCTTGAAGAAGAAAATGCAAATGCAAATAGGATGATTGATTCAAATAAGTGAGTCAAAATTATGAGTCAAATAATGCAGCCACATTCTTAAAATGAAAAAGCATTTCTGCAAATGCTTTTTAATTTTGAAATTTTACATTTCTAATTGAATTTTGGTAACTTTTTGCTGGGGCATATTTAGAAAAATAAATCTGAAAAGTCTTTTTTCATTTCACATTTAAGTAATTGAAAGAATGAGCAGTCTTAAAGAAGAAAATTAAAATGCAAACAGGATGATAGATTACAAATTTTATTTATGAGTCAAATAATGAAGCCACATTCTTAAAATGAAAAAGCATTTCTGAAAATGCTTTCATTTTAATAATGGTAACAATTTGCTTCCATAAGAAAGCTTTGTGGACAAAAATAAATGTTTTATCAAGATATTTCAATTTTTTAAGAAAGTTTAAAGTTTAGATTATGATGTAATTTGTTTTTCCCTTTCTGTGATCTACACTCCTAACCAGTTGGGGTCAGTAATCTTTGCAATTATTATTTTCTAAATGTCATTTAAATTGAGAAGAAGAAAAAACCAGCAACTCCTGTGGAAACTTTCAGAGGAAGTTTATTTTATCTTGTTTAAACAGAATATTTCAGTAGTTTCCGTAACAATATCTTTAGTTCAGCCTCTGAGAGAGTTTATCAGAGATCGACTAATTGCTGCTGCTGAATAAATCTTAACGGAGTTTGAGAAAACCTTTGTCGGCTATGATGAGGAGCTTGACGTTCTGCGGAGAATGATGAAGACTGGAAACCACAAGTAAAGCTGAACAGAATCGATTTGGAGCCGCAGAGACAAATTTCTGGTAGGCGTTGATAAAGGTTCTGATGTCTTCACTGCAGACAGGGATCAGTCAGCGGGGATAGTTGGTGCTAGCTTCAGCAGCTGCTGCCAAACGTGGCTGTTTATGAAGTGTTTTTATCTTCTAGCACTGATGCTACAGAGCTTGACAGATTTGTAGCTCACGACTAAATCTTGCAGCACAGGTCGACTTCTGGCAAGATGGCGTACTGAACCGTCTTACTAGTGCGCTTCTCCTAATTAATCTCTAAAATAATTTGTTGATATACATTAAAATCCCCACCTTTTTTGATATCAAACACTACTATTCCTCACTCTAACTTAAAATTATGAAATTGCCAAAAGCTACCAGCAATAAGCTTCCGCAACACGGAACATGATTACGTGCAAGGATTTCACACAGAGACAGAAAGCTCTGGCGACAAAAGAAGCTTGGTTGATATTAGCCTGTCAGCACATTCCGCACCATTCAAAGGTACCCACCCAAAAAGAAAATGGCTTAAACTAACAAAAATGAGGTCTCAAACTCCACAATCCTAGCGGCTATTAATACACTTGCTGCAAGATTTGCAAGAGATTTGACTTAGCATGCAGCTAAAACACAACTGTGCGGCTATCGTTAGCCTTACCAAGGCCTCTGAATTCACCTGGGCAGCGGTAAAAGACTGAAGGACCTAACTGGCAGTGGTAGAGAAAGATATTAAATGCCTACAAACTGAAAATGTGGAGCTAAAGGAGAAAGCCAAAGAAAAAAATCGACATAAAAGAAGATAGAATCTCCGACTAAAAGGCTCAAAGGAAATGTTAAGAGAAGAAACCAGAGCCGAGTTGATTCTTCTGCCGAGTAAAATGGCGCCTTACTGGGTTCCAGTTCTCCAGACGGCACCACAGGCACGTTTTTTGGAAGATGAAAAGGAGATGAAAATCTCTCAGAAAGCCAAAGTTCAATTTGCAGAGGATCTGCTTGCCAGGGCAGCCCTGTGACCGCTGCTCAGCCAAGCAAGAAAAGCAGGAGTTTTCAGCGGGCCTCATGGTCTGATAAACAGTCCAGTCATCCAGATCTGAACTCCTGTTTAAAGTGTTTGGAGTGTTTAGCAAACAAACTTCAAATCTATGTGAGATCACATTTAAAACAGGAGTTTTTTTATTTGTTTACAACCTAAGAAAATAATAATAAAAAAGAACAACTCTAAACTAACTGTTGTTGCTGTGAGGTTTTCCAGCTAATGTTTTCTTTGAAAGCCAATTTATCTTTTATTTTTTCTGAACTCAAATGGTCTTCAAGACAATGTAAAACCAAAAGCCTGTTACCATAAAGCCACCAAAAATTATCTTTTATTGTCTGACATATCTAATGTTGTTACGGAGTATAAAAACATTTATTATAATTATTTCTTTTTAGTTGGAGGGGACTTCAATATGGCACCCGATGCTTGGTTAGATAGATATCCATCCAAACAGACTAATAACCCTCATAATATTATCATGTCAGATCTTATTTTTATTCTTTTGTGACAATCATTTTTGGAGAACCAAAAAATAATGATGTCAGGCATTTCTGTGAGCATTGAGTATATAATTTGTATATTATCTGATTCAATTTTTGAGCCCCAAATCTATGCTTACTTTTAATTTTTTGTGAAAAGGAACATTTTGTAGAAGTACCAATTGTTCATCAAATTTCAAATCACATTTAAAACCTATTGGGTCAACCGTATTGATTACTCAGCTTTACAGAAATGCATTTGTTACAGTTCTTGTATATTAAAAACAAAATTTCAGATAAACTCATTACGTTTATTATAATCAAATTAGCTCAGACATTACATCAATCTGGCTTCCACATCTTCCTGTTGCAGCAGTCTCATCTAGTGACAAGAAACAACAACCTAAAACAAAACATATGCAGCCCAGATGTATTTTCCCAAATCTTGTTAAACATTTTAAACCCAAAAACACAAAGAAAACAGGCTGTTATCTTTGCTTGAGCTGAAAATGCTGAACAACATTTAATTCTCAACTTGAATATGACCCTGTTGTGATGTGCGTCTTTCACAGTTATGAGACAATAAGCAAAAAAAGCTTCAAACATAAATGTTGAAAATGTATAGCTGTAATAATATGCAGTTTAATGGTAAAAGACATTTATAGAAACATTTATAATAAAAAAAGTGTCAAAACCTCCCATTTTGCTGCCAATCTGCTGCCCCACTTCAGTTCAGCAGGAGGCGGATAATGCGCTAATCATATCCTTTGTTTTGGTGTGACACAAAAGAAGTAAAACAACAAGGCTCCAGAAGCAGCTTGGGAGGTTGTTTGTAGGGGGAGAGAAGCTAACAACCAAGGTCGGGACAAGGAAGACGAATATGAGGACAAAAAACTATTTGGTTGTCAAGGTATGTTTGCCCTGCATTTTTACATAAACTGGTTTGTGACTGAATCGAGATGGACGCACAGGTAATAAATTGAGAAGATGAAATGGAATTTGATAATTGGTTTCCTGTTTATAGAGGTAAAGGTTTTAGAAATAAAACAAGTATGAGGCAAGGTTAGGGTTAGGCACGAGCATCTGCTAGCCAGAATAATAAGAGGTTTGACTAAAATTCTTCGAAATGGGAATTTGTTGGTGAAATGCAAAAATGTGGAACAGAGAAATAAAGTTTTACATATTGAAAATATTTGCAAAAAGGTGATGATTGAAAAAAGAGTTCTGGGTGAGAACCAAGTGTCAGAGGAGTGAGGACTTAGAAAAAATGAAAAGAAGTATTCAAGAATATGAGATGAAAAGACTGAAGAGATTGTTAAGAACAGTGAACGGTGAAGGAATAGAGAGCTTGTCAGTCCTTCTGGAGTTTCAGGATGTTGCACCTTCAGATAAAGTAAAATTAGGATTCATGAGTTTTCCAGTGAGGCCTTATGTTCTTCCTCCACTTCCATGTAAGAAATGCCAAAAGTATGGGCATATAGCCATGGTGTGCAAAGGAAAACAAAGGTGTGCTGAATATGGAGGAGATCACAGATTTCAGGACTGTGGAGATAATATACAGGCTAAATTTTGTAACTGTGTAAGGGCAGGATAATGTTACATATGGGGGTTGTGAAGTCATGAAGAAAGCAGTGGAAATTCAACAAGTTGAAACAGTCAACAACATTAGCTATGCTGAAACAATAAGAACAGTACAAGGACAAAAGTGGGAGGAAACAGACACAATCATTAAAAGCTCAAGATCAGATGGAGGTCAGAGAGGCAAGCTTTAAGGATTACAGAAATAGATATGGACAAGTTAATTTTTTTTGTTCCATATGTGATCAACTCTGCAGATCAAGTTAAACACAAAACAGAGAAAGTTAAGATAATTGTGAAAGGAGCTGAAACATTTCTTACTATGAAAGATATAACGGGGGGAACAAATCAACAGAAGACTTGAGGAAGTCGGGAAATCAGAGGTTCTTGGGGACAAGACTTAGATTGGATGATTATTCTTAATGGAACGCAATGAGTTTAATTGCAAATGGTCAGGAATTTAAATATTTCTTAAAAGTCTTAGAAACAAACCAGAAATGATATGCATTCAAGAAATGTGGCTTAAAAGAACATTAGATTTTGTAACTAAAAGATTTAATAGTATACGTAGAAGAGTACGAAGAGTACGAAACTGGAGTAGTAGATAGATGTATTTTTAGTAATGTTGATTTGGAAAAAATTAAGCAAACCAGTCATATAGAATTGGAAAAAAATTATGTTAATCAAGATTTTGATGAATTAAATCATTTTATTAGTGAAGCAAATTTTATAGGAGCAGCAAAGCAAAGTGTTCAAAGGAAGAGAGGTAGGAGTAGAAAGAAAATTGTGCCATGATGGACAAAGGATTGTGATAAAGCAATAAAATGTCGGACAAAGCAATAAAATCAACGAACAGCAGTGGGCCCATCCCAACGGTGTTCATATTATTGCAGCAGACTTTCACAAGGCCAAACTTAAGACGGTACTTCCGAAATTCCACCAACATGTCAAGTGTTCTAATAGAGGGAAAACACACTTGACCCGCTTACAGAGCTAAACCCCTCCCCCACCTTGGCCAGTCTGACCATCTCTCTATGCTGCTCACGCCAGCATACACCCACCTCAAAAGGAGAAGCAGGCCTACTGTTAAAACCATCACAACCTGGCTCGGAAAGGCGCTCTCCGACCTACAGGACTGCTTTACATGGACACCCTGGGACTTGTTTGAACACCAGGACCTGGAAACATTCACAGGTACGGTACTGGATTTACATCAGGATCTGTAACGGAAATGTTATTGTCAGCAAAAACATCCGAGTTTTCCCCAATCAGAAACCTTGGATGAACAGCCAGGTCCGTTTACCCCTTAAAAGGTGCAACTCTGGCTTCAGGTGAGGTGTACAGTGCTGTTCGAACAGACCTCTGGGCATCCAGAACGTCACAAACTTTAGAGGCTGTGATGTGTCAGCAGGAGATCTAAGCGTGTCACTACCGGAGGAACTGAACTGTTTCTTTGCTCGCTTCGAACCCCCCTGGAACACCAATCCCCCCCTCCAATCCAAGCTCAACCCCACGCACTGTCCAGGAGCACGAGGTAGGGAGGGTGCTTTTAGCAGCGAACCCCAGGAAGGCTGCTTGACCAGACAGAGTACCGGGAAAGGTGATCGGAGCGTTTGCAAGCCAGCTCACCTTGATTGTCACCAGGATTTTCAACCTTTCCCTGGCCCAAGCAGTCATCACCCCCTGCCTAAAGACAGACACAATCAATCCCCTGGCAAAGAAGTCACCAATCACCAGCCTGAATAATTACCGCCCAACCGCCTTCACACCAGTAATCATGAAGTGCTTTCAGAGGCTGGTCTTCCAACACATTAGAGACCACCACCACCCCCCCGCCCCCACTTACGACAGTCTGCATACTGGGCAAACAGATCCATGGAAGACGCCATTGCAGTAGCTCTCCACACTGTGCTGAGCCACCTGGAACAGCAGCAGAGCTACGCACGCATGCTTTTTGTGGATTACAGCTCACCATTTAATACAATCATCCCGGACATACTAGTTTCCAAACTGCAGACTCTAGGCCTCCACCCTATCACGTGTTCCTGGATAAAGGACTTCCTACCCAACCGTACCCAGGCTGTAGCCCAGCCCACGACAACAACCTCATAGTAAAGTTTGCTGACGACACCACTGTGGTCGGACTCATCTCAGGCGGAGAGGGGGCAGCTTACAGAGAGGAGGTCCTGAAGTTGACAGCCTGGTGCTCACAGAACAACCTCACACTGAACTCCAGGAAAACAAAAGAGATTATTGTCGACTTGAGGAAAATCAGGACCGACCCAGCCCCTCTCTACATCAACTGCGAGCGTGTGGATAGGGTCCACACCTTCAGGTTCCTTGGTGTCCTCATCTCTGCTGATCTTTATTGGTCGGAGAACGTCACAGCTGTTATCAAGAGAGCTCAGCAGCGACTTCACTTCCTGAGGGTCCCCAGGAAGAACAACCTGGACATTAACCTGCTGCTGACCTTTTACCGCTCATCCATCAAGAGTTTGCTGACATACTGGTATGGCATGGTAGCGGCACTGAGGCAGACAGGGTGAGGCTTCAGAGGGTAGTCAAAGCAGCACAAAGAATCATCGGCTTCCCCCTCCACACCCTGACGGACATCTACATCCCCCTCTGCATCAGCAGAGCAGGAAACATCATCAAGGACAGCTCACAACCTGGCTTTGAACTGTTTGACCTGCTGCCCTCTGGCAGGCGCTACAGGGGCATCAAGGCCAGGACAAATAGACTCAAAAACAGCCTCTTTGCCAAAGCACTCCCCCCCCCTGAACTCAACTGGACTCTAACTGTGCAATACCTTCATCTCTGTGCAATACAATGTCATTATACCAATATCTGTGCAATATTTTATATTTATATAATATTTATTAACAAGTGCAATATCACCACCACTGTCTAATCATCTAGATTGTGTTATGTTCTTTATATACTTCATATTCCATCGTTTATTTTTCTGCATATCATTCACATAGTTTATTTCTGTATATATATATTTTATGAGACATTTTTCACATGGCACTGTAAGGAGTGCCCCTCCAATCTCATTGTACAATGCATGTAATGACGATAAAAGGCATTGTATTTTATTCTAGAATAAAGCATTTAAAACGTTAAAAAGAACTCATTCTTTCCAGAATCTTGTTGAATATAAAAGGTTGCAAGCAAATGTGAGGAAAGTAATAAAAATGCAGAGGGATTATTGGAGAACATTTTAAAATTCAATAGGAAGAGAAACAGAAATGATAAATAGAATGAATGGAATTAAAATATATCTTGGGTATCCAGTAATAACTGTAAATGAAACTGCTGCAGTGACAGATGAAGAAAATGCAGAGATGCTGGTTTAGAATTCAATTAAGGTTCATAGCTCTAGTAACATAAGTGAAGAGGAGCAAAAAGGAAGGGAAGCTACAATAGATCAGAATCAGGAACTGATGATACAAGATGAGGATGCCACTGATTTATTAAATGTACCATTTAAAAAGACAGAACTAAATCGTGCCCCTAAGAATACTAAGATGTCCTCACCAGGGAAGGATCAGATATGATACATCATGTTTAATCATCTTGGCGAATTTTCTAAAAACATTTTACTGGAGCTACATAATATTTTGGATGAAAGGAAAGTTACCACAAATCTGGAAAGAAGCTGTTGTAGTTCCGATACGTAAGCCAGGAAAAGATGGTTAAAATCCAGGGAGTTATAGCCCAATTGCTTTAACGTCTAATGTATGCAAAATAATGGAAAGAATGATAAATGAACATATTATGTAGATAATAAAGGTTATATGTCAAAATTACAGAGTGGATTTACAAGAGGTAGATAACAGCTATCTATGAACTACTGGATTCATTTAAAACTGTAAAATTTGACTTGTTTTAAAGCGGAACTCACAATAAACTAAAGGGGGATCTGTCACAGGAATCAGGTAAATTATGTTACATTATTTAATATAACAAGAAAATGAATATCCAACCACTCCATATAAAATGTGTTGAATTTTAGCCACAATGATTTATTCGATTTATTCAGAACTTCACAATACTAAGAAATAATAATTATTATTCAGATAAATAGAACTGTAACCACAAATTCCTCAAAAAAAATTAAAGGTTAGGTTTAAATCACTCAGTTAGAGTCAGCAAATCAAACTAAATAATTAAATGTCCAAATATTCCCGTTCTCTTTTAATGAGAATAATGTGCGCAAAGGAGCACCATATGCTCAAAAAACAAAACAAAGTCCTTGAAGCATTTCTCCGTTTTAATCGAAAGTCCCAAATCCAAAAAGAAAAATCTAAACGTCAAATCCCAAAAAAGAATGGGGAAAAAAAGTGGTACCACCAAAATCCCCAAAATGAAAAATAAGGTCCACATCTCACCGAGAGCATCTTTCTTTACCCTCTATGGCGTCTTCTCGCACTTGCGATGTCCTGTTGCACCAGCTTAATCCTCTTGCACCAGCGGCGTCCTCTTGCACTGGGCGGCGTTTTCTGGGTGCAAACAAAGCTATCATTGTTTTGATAGTTCTGTTAGCCCATTCAGTCAAGTTATATTTAGGATTATAGCTGGTAGAAAAATAGTGCTTTAGCACACCTTGACTGGCCCCCGATCTGACACAAGGCTTTGTGGAACTCCAAAGCGATTAAATATCTCCTCCTGGAGGATAAGGATGAGTTTCTGAGTCTTGCTGTCTCTTACAGGAAACATTTCCATCCACTTAGTCGATCAACACAAAAAGGAAAATAATGATATTTTATACCATATACCAGTGAGGTTTTCCTTTACCAAAGATCATGAACTTTGTAGAAGAGGATCCTGTCAGGTCTCTGTTATCTCTGATTCTGAACCATCTCCATGAGGTCCGAGTCATTTTCCTAAGCTTCTTTGATTTCTGCTAATGATAGTGCCTAACAAGGCTTTAGCAGAATGCAGGGCTACATGTGCTGGGACAGTTGGATACACAGGCATCGCTCGGGACAGCGTGTCAGGCACTACATTGTGCATTCCTTTTCTATATCGTACCTCAAAATTGAAATCTTGCAACCTTAGCACCCAGCTTGTCAACCCAGAACTGGTTTTGGGGCAATTACTTTTACAGAAAATCATAACAAATTAATTTGGAAACTTTCCAATCTAAGGAACCCAGGCAGATTGCATCGAGTCATTGACTTGCTACTTTCTTCCTTTGTCCAATCTACTTAGTTAACGTTATTTCAACCTTGTTAACCTTTTGTTTTCTCTTAGTGTTCTTTCCTTCATAGTAACCAGACCTGGGCTGGTGTTCTGTTAGCTGAGACAGCTTCTTGGATGAGAACATGGGCTGAGATGCTTCCAGTGACGCTCTACAACTGCTGCTATAAACTCTATCATTTCAGTATCCTGTGCTTCTAATTTAGTTTTCTGTCTTTTCAAACCCCCAGTCGGTCATGGCAGATGGCTGCTTGTACTGAGCCTGGTTCTGCTGGAGGTTTCTTCCTGTTAAAGGGGAGTGTTTCCTTTCCACTGTCGCTACATGCATGCTCAGTATAAGGGATTGCTGTAAAGTCATTTGAAATCTTGAAATCTGGCTGCCCCAGTATGGGTGATTCCACCAAAGCTTTCTTCAGCGTCATGAAAGCCCGTTGGCAGTCCACTGTCCACTCCCACCTTGCATATTTTTTGAGCAGTTGATAAAGAGGTGAAGCTATTTCTGCTAAATGTGAGATGAACTTGTGGTACCAGCCACCCATCCCAAAAAATCTCTAAAGAGTTTTCTGGTTAGTTGAATTTGGATAACCCGTAATCCCATGGGTTTCTCCTGGATCCACTTGAACACCTTCCGCTGATACAATGTGTCCCAGAAATTTGAGTTCTTGCTGGAAAAGGTTGCATTTCTTAAGGTTTAGTGATAGATTGGCGTGGTGGAGTTTTGCAAATACCATGTCCAGGTCCTTCAGGTGTTGCTCAGGAGAGGTTGAGAAAATGATCACATCGTCAATTTAGACACAGCAGATCTTTCCCTGTAGCTCTCCTTAAACCTTCTCCATTAAACGTTGAAAAGATGCTCCAGCATTTTTCAACCCAAATCGCATACACTTAAATTGAAAAAGTTCAAATGGGGTAATAACAGCAGTTTTTGATTTGCTGTCCTCTGCCACCGCCATCTGCCAATATCCAGTCTTCAAATCCAGGGTGCTAAAAATGTTTGCTCCAGTCTTTAACTCCAACAACTCATGGATGATGGGCATGGGATAGAAATCCTGAAGAGTTTTGGTGTTCAAAGCTCTGTAGTCCACACAAAATTGAAAAGATTTGTCTGGCTTGGGAATGAGGACAACAGGATACCCCCATGAAGACTGTGATGGCTCTATAATATCATCTTTGAGCATTGCATCAATCTGTTCTTTTATTATTCGCCGCTTGAAAGGAGACACCCGGTAAGCTCTGCAACGAATGGGTATTTCATCTGTGGTCATTATTCTGTGTTCTTCCACAGATGTTCTACCCAATGTATCCGAGCATACAGATGGCCAAGCCTTCAAAAGTTTCTGGACTTCCAGTGGATGTTGTGTCTTCATGAGATAAGACTCTGTGTTTGGTACTTTGTCCTTTTCCATGGACAGAGCCAGGATCAGATTAAGTGGAGAAGGACTAGCATGCACAGGTGATATGGCAGCAGCTGAAGATGAAAAAGGATAAAAGGTGTAACTTTTTGACCCTTTTACCCAATAGGTGTGGTCACCTAGGTTAATAATTGCAGAGGTTTTGGACAAAAAGTCAAGACCTATGAAGATGGGAAAGGTGAGGTTATTATCTTCCACCACAAAGGTCTCTAAAGACCACATCATACCATGCCAACCACATATGATTGTTTCTTTCCCCAAAGCGCTATAGGTTCTGCCATTGGCAAGTCCAAACTTCTGGTTGTCAGCTGGCTTCAAACCCTCCCCTTCTCGTGCAATTATTTTTGACTGAGTATTTCTCATCAGGGAATAAGTGCAGGCTTTATCCAGTACAGCATTATACATCCTATCGCGCACCTCGGTTGGGGAATTAACTTGCTTCACTCAAAAAATCCAGACATCTACCCACTCTCTTAGTCAAACTTTAGACCATGTGCTGATTTATGGCATTGAGTGTGAAAAGTAACCCTCTCCTTTCTGACAATTTTTTGAAAAGTCTTGACTTGTTATATATAGTATTCCAAATCTGAAAGAAAATTTTATTATAGTAGCTGTATATAAGATAATGCTCTTACAACCTTTAAAGAATCCACTGCACCTTTAATTTCTTCAGTATTACAGAGAAACGCAGTGGAGAGCGGCAAATTGATTTCATGCCCTACAAATATTGACGCTGTTGTTCATAGTATTACGCCCTCATTGCGTTTTACATTAGACAACGTAGCCCCCATAAAAAGGAAAGTGATTATTCATGGGATGTTGGCTCCCTGGTTTAATTCAAGAATTCGTACTTCGAAGGGAAACACCAGGAAATTGGAGAAGAAATGGCTGTTTTCGCTTTTAGAGGAGCCCTATTTATCCTGGAAAAAAAGCTTGCTTCTGTATAAAAGGACCCTTCGTCAAGCTGCAGGTTTTACATTATTAATAGAGGAGAAGAAGAACAATCCTCGGTTTCTTTTTAATACAATTGCCAAACTTATAATAAATGAAAACTCTGTTGCCATCCATTCGTCCAGCTCTTAGCTGCTATGACTTTATGGAGTTCTTTATTGATAAAATTGAATCTATTAAATGGCATCCTCCTAGACATAACTACTGCCTCAGTAAGCAAGGAGGCACTGAATGTGGTTCTGGAGCCTGATCTCTTTTTGAAGTGTTTAGTTCCAGTTGAGCCTTCTGAGCTTTCAAAAATGTTGTCTACATCTACGCCTTCAACTTGTATGTTAGATCCAATCCCGACAAAATTGTTTAAAGAAGTATTTCCTATTATTATTACCCCCATTGTGGATATGATTAATTTGTCATTAGTGAATGGCTATGTACCAGAGGCTCTTAAGGTATCTGTAATAAAACCCTTACTTAAGAAACCTTCTCTTGAGCAAGAAAACTTAATAAATTACAGACCCATATCTAATCTTCCTTTTTTATCTAAAATCCTTGAAAAAATTGTTGCTAATCAACTGAGAGAGCATTTGAGGAATAATGAGCTATTTGAAGAATTTCAGTCAGGTTTCAGAGCTCATCATAGCACTGATACAGCTGTCCCTAAAGTCATAAATGATATTCTCATGGCCTCAGACAACGGACTTGTGTCTATTCTAGTTCTGTTAGATCTAAGTGCTGCTTTTGACACAGTCAATCACAATATCCTCATTGAATGGCTCGAACACACTGTGGGGATCAAGGGAACAGCACTAGGCTGGTTTAAATCGTATTCGTCTGATAGATCCCAGTTTGTTCATCTAAATGGCACATCTTCTCAGCATTGTAAGGTACCTTGTGGAGTACCACAG
>JAVLVB010000798.1:89360-103661 GCA_032876305.1 Orestias chungarensis | reverse complement strand
ACTTTAAAGTTTCTGCTCTTTATCTTTGGACCAGAACCTCTAAATAAAGAAACTGCTTAGTCATGCACTTAAACTGGATAGCATCAAGTTTTCCTCTGGTAACAATGTAAAGAACTTTGGTGTTATTTTTGATTGGGATATCTTTCACCTTAGGAATATACCAAAACATAGAAATATCCCTAGGACTGATGCTGAAAAACTAGTCCATGCATTTGTTACTTCAAGGCTGGACTGTTGTAACTCTTTATTAGCAGGAAGTTTACAAAATGCAGTTAAAAGTCTTCATTAGGTCCAAAACGCTGCACCAAGAGTTCTGATGAAACTTAAAAAGAGAGATCATATCTCCCCAATTTTAGCTTCCCTTCCTTGGCTTCCTGTCAAATGTAGAATAGATTTTAAGATTCTTCTTTTGACAAATAAAACCCTCACTAATCAAGCTCCATCGTATATCAGAGATCTGATTACTCCTTATGTCCCTAACAGACCACTTCACTCTGAGACTGCAGGTTTACTGGTGGTTCCCATTATCTCTAGAAGCAGAATGGTAGGCAGATCCTTTAGTTATCAGGCTCCTCTCTTGTGGAACAATTTTCCAGGTTTACTCCGTGAGGGAGACACCCTGTCTATTTTCAAATCTAGGCTTAAAAGCTTCCTTTTTGATAAGGTTTATAGTTAGGAAGAGGTAGAAAAGACAGCCTTATCTGGTTGGGGCAAGAACTCAATCTTGAAAGACGGTTCTCCTTTGGTCTAGTTTCTTCATGTCTCACTCTACAGACAGACATGAAGACAAGGTTATTTAGTCATTTCTATAGTTATGCTGCTATAGGCATAGACTGCTGGAGGACAATCTGACCACTTCTCTCTCTGATACTTCTTCGTTTGTCCAATGTGCTTTAGTTACCATTATTTCAACCTTGCTAACCTTTTGTTTTCTCGTAGTGTTTTTTTTTCTAACTAGTAACCACACCTGGTCTGGTGTTCTGTTAGCAGCTTCTTGGATGAGAACATGGCCTGAGATGCTACCAGTGATGCTCTACAACTGCTGCTATAAACTGTTTCTTATCAGTATCCTGTGCATCTATTTTAGTTTTCTGTCTCTTCAAACCCCCAGTCAGTCGTGGCAGATAGCTGCTTGTACTGAGCCAGGTTTCGCTGGAGATTTTGTCCTGTTAAAGGTTGGTTTTTCCTCTCCACTGTCGCTAGATGCATGCTCAGCATGAGGAAATGCTGTAAAATCAATGACACCTAAGACATTGTTTTGGTCTGCTGATTCCAGAGGAGTAAAGGCTGCAAGTCAATGACTCAGTGCAATCTGCTGGGGTTCCTTAGATTGGAAACTTTTTCAAACTGATTTGTAATGATGTATCTATGATTTTAATAGATTTTCTTGTAAAGTGCGCTACATAAATAAACAGATTCTTGATTCTTTGGGATAGACAGACTCTTGGTTTTCCATTTGCCTTACGTGTCTAGCTGGATCTACTCGACGACGAAACTCAAATAGCCAAATTCCTGGTCCATTCCGCTAATATGAGAGAACAACTTTCTCCAAGATTTATCCCAACCCACGTTTGACTCCAGAAGCCGGAACCTAGCCTGCCAGTTTGTGGTTTTGCTCAAGCAACTTCTCAGTCTCAGTATTGACTTCTCTGCAGATTCCTTCACACAAGCTGGGCAGTCTCACAATGGCCAGAACAGCTGCCCAAGTTCTCCAAATTTGTTGATATGCCAGGTAACCACAGACTCCAAAAAGCAGAAATCCTGTTATCAGAAATCCAATCATGTACAAATCTTCTTGAAAGAAGGACACCCCTTTACCCTGCCTTCCCGTTGAGAAAATTTGATCAATAGCATTGAAAGATCAGCTGACCATATCCATCATTTCCAATTCAGATATGCAAAGAGAGGCTCAAAAAAGAAAAGAAAGAAACAAAAACTCTTCTGAAGCAGGGCAATTAGGGGGAGGACAGGTGACAGAGAATAGGCGCCTGCCTTCACCGAAAGCAGAGAGGAATCAGAAGGAACACAATGGATGCCTCGATTATGACCCAACATTTAAGGTAAAAATACTTTTATCTAAAAATCCAAAGATTTACATTTTAATCAAGACTATTTACAAGCTTTCCTTTTTCTTTATGCTAACATGTGTCAATATTTCTCGCTCCTTCTCTGCTTCTGACCAGTGGAGTTTTAAACAAAGATGTCTTTTGAAAAAAAAATAATGTTTGTGTGTGTGTGCACTAGACCCCTTTTTTCGTAAATCAGTGAGCATGAAAAACTTGTGAAACTGAATGAGATGGTATGTAGGAAAAGGAATAAGAACCCCAGAAACCTACATCAGAGACTGTAGACTTATGATACGGTGCACCAATAAGCTAGATTTCTGAAGATTATTTATGATTTAGCTCTTTTATTGTCCCAGAATGCATAACATTTCCTGCTATCACTACCTGCTTATCCAGGAGGAGGGAATGCTGCAAGTCAATGACTCAATGCTCAGCTGGGTGTCCTTAGAAAGAAACATTTTAAACTATTAATTGAGCTGATTTACTGAGCTTACTATATTTGTTTATACTGACTCTTTTTGTAATAAGAAGAAAAGTTGAGCCTCCAGTAAAAACAACTACAGTTATTTTATTACCTTTCTGTGAAAGTCATTGGCTAAAATGTACACTGCTAAAAAAATAAAGGGAACACTTAAACAACACAACATAACTCCAGGTAAATCAAACTTGTCTGAAATTAACCTTTGGATTCAGGAAGAAACACTGATTGACAATTTCATACTGCTCAGTGCATATGTTTTTTGGCTGATGTCTGATGTTATGGTCTCTTTTGAATGTTGGTGGTTCATTCACACTCGTGGTAGCATGAGACGGACTCTACAACCCACACAAGTGGCTCAGGTAGAGCAGATTTGCTGTGTCTTTCAGCGCAGTGTTCAGAGCCTTGAGGTGCTACCCACGTCCTTTAGCATGACTCTCCTTGTGCTTGCCAGAGGTAACCTGACTGGAATTGGGTTTAGAGGACATTCTCAGACCCCTTGTGAGACCATATTCTGGTGCGGATGGCCCTTGGTTCCTCCTATTGCAGGTGTTAGCCGGCAACCATTTGCGGTTGGATTTCCAGTGAGAGACAATATTGAGGCAGAGCAAGGTGAAAGTAGCAGTAGGTTTATTAGATGAAACACCACTTACAGCATCCAGCCCTCCAAACAGACACAATTACAGCCTTAACTAGGAGCAGCTGATAAGACGACTTAACCATTCTAACATTTACCAAATTACCACTTCCATCTAAATCATAAATATATACTTTTTATAACTATCTTATATTTTATACCCACACAAAAGTACCGTAAAACACCACAAACCATGTTCACAACTACCCCCTTTCCACTGTATCTCCTGGAACCTATAAATTGTGTCTTGAGCTGCAGGGAAGCATTTGCCCAAACACCCTGGAGAGGACACAGAAAGGACAGGTGAGTTACCTTGTAGCCCTACAAAACCTTTTCCTGCAGGCACACTTAACAGATATACACAACCCACCACACTCAGCAGCTGTGGAGAACCTGAAACAAAAGGCTACATACCAACTATTTAAAATACAAACAAAACATTTTCAATAAATAGTGAAAATGTCTTGTGGGCAAATGTTTCTTTGTGTGCAAATCCATGCTTAAACTGCAGTGTGAAATCAAGTGCTTGTTAAATTGCATTCCACAAAGTGCAAAGATAAGTTTTAAAGAGCTATGGTTATTTAAATAAAAATAGTTCCAGTTATGAAGAAATTTTCATTATATAGATCTAATGTGGTTGGAGTGTGTCAGAAGTTTATGTAAGAGGAATGCTTTGAAGCGATGGACCGGCCGCCTGTTCCCCATTCCTGAATCCGGTGGAGCACATCTGAGACATCATGTCTCGCTCCGGCCACCAACATAACATTACACCACAGACTGTTGAGGTGTTGGCAGAGGTTTTAGACCAGGTCTCAGAGGAGATCCCTCAGGAAACCATCTGCTGTGTCATCAGGAGCATGCCCATCCGCTTTAGGGAGGTCATACAGGCATGTGGAGGCTACACAAGAATCAACAATCAGTTTATTTATATAGCGTCAATTTACAACAGTTGTCGTCTCAAGGCACTTTACAGAAAATCAATTAAAATCAAAGATACATCATAACAAATCAATTTTAAAAAGTTTCCAATCTAAGGAACCCCAGCAGATTGCATCGAGTCATCGACTTGCAGCATTCACCCCTCTGGAATCAAACGACCAAAACAATGGCTTGTGTTGTTGTTGACTTTACAGCAATCCCTCATACTGAGCATGCATGTAGCTACGATGGAGATGAAAAACTCCCCTTTAACAGGAAGAAACCTCCAGCAAAACCAGGCTCAGTACAAGCAGCCATCTGCCATGACTGACTGGGGGTTTGAAAAGACAGAAAACTAAATTAGAAGCACAGGATACTGAAATGATAGAGTTTATAGCAGCAGTTGTAGAGCATCACTGGAAGTATCTCAGCCCATGTTGTCATCCAAGAAGCTGTCTCAGCTAACAGAAGGCCAGCCCAGGTGTGGTTACTATGGAGGAAAGAACGCTAAGAGAAAACAAAAGGTTAGCAAGGTTGAAATAACGGTAACTAAGTAGATTGGACAAAGGAAGAAAGTAGCAGAGAGAGTCGTGGTCACATTGTCCTCCAGCAGTCTAAGCCTATAGGAGCATAACTATAGAAAAACTTAAATAACTTAACCGTATGGATTAAGACATGAAGAAGGTAGAGCAAAGGAGAACCGTCTGTCAAGACTGAGTTCCTCCCCAACCGGATTAGGCTGTCTTCTCTACCTCTTCCTAACTATAAACTTTACCAAACAGGAAGGTTTTAAGCCTAGATTTGAAACTAGACAGGGTGTCTGCCTCACGGACTAAAGCTGGAAGCTGGTCCCACAAGAGAGGAGCCTGATAACTAAAGGATCTGCCTCCCATTATGCTTTTAGAGATTCTAGGAACCATCAGTAAACCTGCAGTCTAAGAGCGAAGTGCTCTGTAAGGGACATAAAGAGTAATCAGATCTCTGATATACGATGGAGCTTTATTAGTGAGGGCTTTATATGTCAAAAGAAGAATCTTAAAATCTAATCTAAGTTTGACAAGGAGCCAATGAAGGGAAGCTAAAATTGGGGAGATATGATCTCTCTTTTTAAGTTTCATCAGAACTCTTGCTGCAGCATTTTGGACCAACTGTAGACTTTTAATTGCATTTTGTGCACTTCCTGCTAATAAAGAGTTACAAAAGTCCAGCCTTGAAGTAACAAATGCATGGACAAGCTTTTCAGCATCTGCCCTAGAGAGAATATTTCTAATTTATGCTATAATCCTAAAATCAAAGAAGAAAATCTTACAGACCTGTTTTATATGAGATTTGAAAGACATTTCCTGATCAAAAATAACACCAAGGTTCTTTACATTGTCACCAGATGCCAACCTGATTCTATCCAGGTCAAGTGGCTGACTAAGCAATTTCTTTTTTAGAGGTTCTGGTCCAAATATAACAACTTCTGTCTTTTCAGAGTTCAAGAGCAGAAAGTTTAAAGTCATCCACATTTTTATGTCATCTAGACATGCCTGTAATCTACCAAACTGACTGGATTAATCAGGATTTATAGATAAATACATTTGCGTATCATCAGCATAACAGTGGTAATTAATACCATGCTGTCTGATGATTTTACCAATAGGGAGCATATATATAGTAAGTAGAATTGGGCCAAGTACTGAACCATGTGGAACTCCACAAGTAACCTTACAATGCGGAGAAGATTTGTTATTTAGATGAACAAACTGGGATCTATCAGACATTTACGATGTAAACCAGCCTAGTGCTGTTCCCTTGATCCCCACAGTGTGTTCGAGCCTTTCAATGAGGACATTGTGATTGACTGTGTCAAAAGCAGCACTGAGATCTAACAGAACTAGAATAGACACGAGCCCATTGTCTGAGGCCAAGAGAATATCATTTGTAACTTTAAGGAGAGCTGTCTCAGTGCCATGATGAGCTCTGAAACCTGACAATAGGTCATTATTCCTCAAATGCTATCTCAGTAGATTAGCAACAATTTTTTCAAGCATTTTAGATAAAAAACGAAGATTAAATATGGGTCTGTAATTTATTAAGTCTTCTTGATCAAGAAATTTCTTAAGTAGGGGTTTTATTACAACTACCTTAAGAGCCTCTGGTACATAACCATTCACTGATGACAAATTAATCATTTCCAAAATGGGGGTAACAATAATAGGAAATACTTCTTTAAACAATTTTGTCGAGATTGGATCCAACATACAAGTTGAAGGCTTAGATGAAGAAAATATTTTTGAAACCTCAGAAGGCTCAACTGGAACTAAACACTTCAAACAGACATCAGGCTCCAGAGCCACATTCAGTACCTCATTGCTTACTGAGGTAGTAGTTATGTTTGGTAGGATGCAATCACTTTTAGTTTTAATAGATTCAATTTTATCAATAAAGAATTCCATAAAGTCATTACAGCTAAGAGTTGGAGGAAGGGGTGATATAACAGAGTTTTCATTTCTCGTAAGTTTAGCAACTGTATTAAAAATAAACCTAGGATTGTTCTTATTAGTAAAGTAAAATATGCAGATCTAGCTTGGCGCAGGGTCCTTTTATACAGAAGCACGCTGTTTTTCCAGGATAAATAGGACTCCTCTAAAAGCGAAAACCGCCATTTCTTCTCCAATTTCCTGGTTTTTCCCTTCAAGGTACGAAGTTCTGAATTAAACCAGGGGGCCAACGTCCTTTGAGTAATCACTTTCCTTTTTATGGGGGCTACGTTGTCTAATGTTGTACGCAATGAGGATGTAATACTATGAACAACAGCATCAATCTGTGTAGGGCATGAAATTAATTTGTTGCCCTCCACTGCGTTTTTCTGAAATACTGAAGAAATTTGAGGTGGAATGGATTCTTTGAAGGCTTTAACAGCAATGTCCGATAGACACCTACTATAAAGACATTTTCTTTCAGATTTTAAGTACTCGGTGAAAAAGAAGTCAAAAGTTATCAAAAAATGGTCAGAAAGGAGACGATTATGAGGCAGCACTATAACTTTTTCACACTCAATGCCATAAGTCAGCACAAGTTCTAAAGTGTGACCAAGAGAGTTAGTAGGTGTTTGGATTTTTTGAGTGAAGCCAATTGAGTCTCAAATGGCAGTAAATGGTACATTCCAATTATCAAAGTAACCCACACTGTTTTCTGGACACCACCTAGAAAACCAACGGTTGAATGACAACATGCGACCAAACATGTCGTCACTGGTCCGATCAGGCAGGGGACCAGAGAAAACTACAGAGTCCGACATTGTTTTTGCAAACTCACACACCGAAGCAACACTAATTTTAGTGACCTCCGATTGCCGTAACCAGGTGTCATTACTGCCAGCGTGAATAACAATTTTACTGTATTTACGATTATCCTTAGCCAGCAGTTTGAGGTATGATCTTATGTCGCCCTTTTCTGGCCCCTGGCAAACATTTGACTATGGTTGCTGGTTTCTCTAAAGCAACGTTTCTGACTGTGGAGCTGCCAATTACCAGAATCTATTTCTCAGCGGGTGTATCGCTGAGTGGGGAAAATCGGTTTGAAACGTTAACAGGTTGGTGGTGAGCCAAAGGCTGGGTTGTGGGACTATGCTTTCTGCGTACAGTCACCCAGCCAGTTTCGGAGCTGGGGCCGTTCTAGCTTAATGCAAAGTGCAAAAAAAACTTTTATTGGAGGTTCTAAAATCCAGACCTGTTTTGAATATTCTTCGATCACTTTAGAATAATCCAGTCCAGGTTTGAACATTCTTTGTTTTGTTGTATTGGAGCTGGGTCAGTTCTGGTGATGCATATACCAAAGTGCTGAAATTGCCCTTTATTGGAGTTTCAGAAATAAAATAAAAAAGGTTTCACATATCATAAACATGGTTTTAAATATTTTAAAACTACTTTAGAATAATCCAGTCCACCTGTGAAGGGTGTACATTTTTTTTCTAGATTAAATGTGCTGTAGGTATAGCGAAAAATTAAGTGGAATTGGCCTTTAGCCATTTCTGAATCAGAAGCCAACTTCAGCTTCGTGAATGCTCAGACACATTCCTAGATTTATGTTTAAATAATAGTTTATTTAGCAAAAACCTTTTAAGCATCTTTCCAGATTCTCCTTCAGTTACTCACTTTTTTCCACATTGTATTATTATGACCTAAAGATCAGGAGGTGAAACAGGTCCTCTGCTTTAGTTGTTGGTCAACTCCTTTCATAAAACTGGAGTTGACCAAAGAGAGAAGACAGCAGGTTTAATCAAGAGAATAAACATGAAGAGCAGAAAGTCAGGAAATGTTGCTAACTTTCAGCTCAACATTATGCTCGTATTAATTGTTATTTAGACACAAGCTTCCAATTTTTTTTTTTGTCAACTTGGCTTTCTTATCATCCTCCATGTACCTGGTGGTGTAAAAGTATGGAGAAGTCCTAAACTTTGATTAAAAAGTAGTTTATGATTTTCTATGTTTTTATATTCAGTTCATGAAAAGGTTATTTTGTGTTAAGTGACCGAAAAAAAGATTGTGTCTTACTGATTTACCAATGCTTCTTACCTCAAAGCACAGACCACAGAAACTAACTCGGTTACACAAATGTATGAAAAAAAGGGGGAAATAGGACCACGCAAAAGAAATCATTGTAGTTTTCAGATTCACACATAACTTGAAATTTTGTTTCTGAACTTCATCATCTTCCTTCTTCTAGCTGGTTGTGATGGAAGTCAAGGTTCTGCAGGGTCCTCATGAGAAACAAGAAAGATAGAAACTAATGTGGTTCAGCTATGATTTGTAGAATGTTCTGTTTCGTCCACATTTTAGAAGTTTGGTTTGTTAGCTTAGATGAGAACTGCCTCCATGCGTAACTGTCCTGTCTTCATCTTAGCCCCGGAAACTCTTTACGATCGTTGGAACGACAAGACTTCAGTCTGAATTCCAGTGATTATAAAATACTTGCTTTATATTTATAGTAGGTATGATTATTTGTACTTTCTAAAAGTCTACTCACCTTTTCTACATGTTGCTCAGAAGATGGTCTTCTGTTTATGTCACTGTTAATCTCATCAGCAGCGAACATCAGCCTAGAGCCTACAGATGCTCAGTACCGCAGAACGTTTAAAGACACATAAAAGGACAACAGAGGTAAAATCAGCCGTATAAAAGGAGAGAACCTCTGGTAAAGGTTCTTTTTCTTAAACAAGGCCTAGATATAAAGTAGTAATTCTCATTTTATTGATGTCACGGCAAAAATAAAAGCAACTTTTAACATTTAACACCTGCATTCAGCCTCAGCCTCAGAAAGATCAGTATCTCTAAATGTATCTGTCTTTATAATATTTATGGGAAGCACATTTTTATGTTTTTTATATTTTACCTACGTATCCATGGAGACCAATTAGGTTTTTGAAAAAGTTTTCAAAAAAAGTATATCATTAACATGTTAAACCCAAAACATGCTATCTCAACAATTTTTTTCAAACAGCTAATAACAGTGTCCAAGTATTAAACCGAAAAGAATTCTAGTCCCACAGGTGAAGCTTCAGGGCAGAATTCATCTTCAGCATATTAGCAAAGCACACACTTCCTTCAGGTTAACCTTCCGAGCTTTTCAGGCTCCTTCAGATGTTTCCTTCCAAAGTCCGATCACAAACGGAACGATTGAAGAACTTAAGGCCCTTTTATAGGCGATTGATGCTAAAGTTTCGTTTCCATGGCTTCGAAAGAATGTTTAAAATTTTTTGGAAAGATATAATGTATGTATTTGAATTCATGAATCCATGGAGAGCGATTATGTCTGTCAGTAGGTTTCCTCCAGTAATATATAAACAACATATTACTAACATATCAATTATCAAAGGCCAGTGCAGTCAGTGGTAACACTTGATAAAGCAAAAATCATATCACGCTATTAGATATTACAAATATTATGGTAAATCTGCAAAGTTAACATAATGTCCTTTTTGAATCCACAGCAGATCTCAGATCAGCTTCATAGGTTTCTGGGGACTTGGGTTGGGGGTCAAAGGTCAGCAACCCACTAGAATCAAGAATCAGTTTATTTATATAGCGCCAATTTACAACAGGTGTCGTCTCAAGGCACTTCACAAAAAATCAATTAAAATCAAAGATACACTCTAACAAATCAATTTGAAAAAGTTTCCAATCTAAGGAACCCCAGCAGATTGCATCAAGTCATTGACTAGTGTTCTCTCAAATTCTACAAATCAAAAGAAAACATTTTCTCAGTTTTTTAATTGTTCATGGAATACCTGCATTCAATTGCCATCAAAGAGTCACACTAAAAGTGAAATGAATATGTTTTAAATTTGCATAGGTAAATCTTACTAATGTACAATATTAATAAAAGGTTATTTTTTCTAAGTAGATGCAATTCAAGTTGAACTACACATATAATATACAACAGATTAATAACATACACATGTTTTCAACCTTTCTTTGTTTATTTTCTAAATAAGGTTAATGAACTTAATTTAAGATTACATTATTACAAAATGATTAAAACATCCAAAAAAAAAATTCAAAGTAGCTCACAAAGTTACCCACACACCTAAGGGCAAATATGGGTGCAGTTGGCCGCACAGAAGCCTTGTAACAAGAAGTTTCCAGTCTAGCCTCCTTCCACATGTCCATGTTTTTGTCTTGATTATATTATTTAATTAATCCTTTTATTTCATTTTAAAGGTTTACAAACCTTTTGCCCTCAGAGCCAAAATTGTTACGTTTATTCAGTTGTTGGCTACAAAAAGTAAATTTTTTTTATTTTTTTTTATTAAAGTAAATTTCTCATGTGTTTTTTTTTTTTTTTTTTTTTTTTGCTCAGTAATAAACTTAACACATGGCATTTTACTGACACCAAAGTATGGAAAGGCTCTGTTAAGTGTTCCTATTCAAATACAGTGAAGTACAATTTTCAAGTTTTTGACTTGATTGTCTAGAACTTTTATGTTTAGTTCAGCAAGTTACGGAAACGTTTGCATTTCTTGTCTACGTCTAAGTTGTACAATTTTAATCCTAGGTATTTTTAGGTTTACCAAGCAGGGGTGTTAGTTTTTTATATATTTTTTTGCACTAGTTTGTTTAGATTAAAAATAAATAAAAAAATCCTAATAAATAGAATTATTATATGAAAAAAGGCGTATGTGACAAAAAAAACAAGAACAGGAGATATCTGTAAGGTGGGATAGACCCTATCATGTCATTGTATCTTCAAATAAGTGTTTTAGAGTGGTGTGTCTAGTCACATGGGGAAAAGCCTTGTGTGTCATAATTTAAAAGATATGCTTGCAATTGTGATTGCTATTACTTTGTGTTTCACAACAATAAAGACATCAGCTTTGTCAAAAAAAAAAAAAAAACAGAAAAACTTGAAATCTAAGACATACTAATATAGTTCTCATATTTTGTCATGGTACAACCGTAAACCTTAACATACTTTAATGTCAAATGTCTGCTTTAACACCTAAACCTTACTCCTTGTTTGTGTTAGAGTAAATAAACCTGTGTATTATTGTTTCCTTTCTCTTCCTTTTGCAGTAAAGCAGTTGTTTTGGATCCCTCACACAAATACAAATGAAATTAAGTTTGTTGTAATGTGATCAAATATAAAAAAAATCAAATAATTCATTTAGATAGTTATATAAGACATTATAAAAGCCAGGAAAAGAGAGCATTGCTTATAAGGAGTATACTGTCTAAAGTACATTAGGACAGCGGCACTTGAGTACAACTGTGGGTCCCTCGCAAATCACACACTGGAACAAATATACAGCCCCCCTGAGTTCAGTGAAAGACAGACATTATTTTGTGATTTGTCTGGCTATCATTAGTAAATTAACAACCCAATACTCAATATACTTTAAAAACTTCTCTGGTGAGAGAGATGAAAACATGAAAAGTAGAGGATCGAATAAGTTTGAACACCCCTAATATATGTGTAGTTGTTTAATTGTAGCAGTAGTTAATCAGAGTTTCATTAGTTATAACTGTATAATGTGAAATGGCTCATTGTCTTGTCTATTATTGGATGTAGTTCAATCAGAAGATTTGCATAAATAAGTGATACTGTTTTGTAATTATAAAAATGTGAAAAAGCAGATTTGTATCCTCAAACCGTACCACTATAAAATGTTGGTCAATTCATCAGGATTATATATTATTTTTACAACACTTTAAAGCTAGATTTGCACAACACATTATCTTTCACGTCAAGTAAAGTTCATAAACAACAATTGGGAACTTTCACCTCCTGAGAGAGACCTGGCACAGCCAAAGCCCCGGAGCCACGGCAGCAAATATTTTTCTGCCCTTAACGTCATCAGTTGCAAAAGCATTTTTCTTTTTCTCTATATTTGTCTTCTCTTCCCTCTCACAGGCAGCTAATAATGTGCCACTTTCAAGTCACTCTTAACATTAGATATCTTGTCGCAGCTGTGGACAGGCTCAGCAACACAGGGAGTCAGTGTAACTGGCAGTCAGCAAAAATTATTAAGCATTAAATGAACGGTTTTGGTCTTTGCAATGGAAGGCCCTCCCAGTACCCCTCGCATAAGAATTGCCCATTTTTTCACCTTTACACTGGTCGTACTCAGTATTAGATTATTTCCTATTTAGCAGCACTCTACTGAGGGATATTTCAGAAAGCAGAATCCACCTCATCACTGTCAGTGATCATGCGCCAGTGTATATCACTCTGATGAACAAGAATATCAAACCACCTTCTAGGAATTGGAGGTTTAATATATCATTATTTAAAGACCCTGAATTTATTAATTTATTTAGAAAAGAATGATATATATTTTGGGAAAATAATGATCAGAATGATATTGTTTTCTCTTACTGTTCCTCTCTCCATAGTAACCACACCTGGTCTGGCTTTCTGTTAGCTGAGACAGCTCCTTGAATGAGAACATGGCCTGAGATGCTGCCAGTGACGCTCCGCAACTGCTGCTATAAACTCGTTTTTGTTTTTTTCAGTATCCTGTTCATCTGTTTTAGTTTTCTGTCTATTCAAAAACCCAGTCTGTCGTGGAAGATGGCTGCTTGTACTGAGCCAGGTTCTGCTGGAGGTTTCTTCCTGTTAAAGGGGAGTTTTTCCTCTCCACTGTTGCTACATGCATGCTCAGTATGAGGGATTGCTGTAAAGTCAACGACAACACAAGCCATTGTTTCAGTCTGCTGATTCCAGAGGAGTGAATGCTGCAAGTCAATGAGGGGTTCCTTCGTTGGAAACCTTTTCAAACTAATTTGTAATGATGTATCTATGATTTTAATTGATTTTCTTGTAATGTGCCTTGAGGCTACATCTGTTGTATATTGGCGCTATATAAATAAACTGATTCTTGATTCTTGATCAGCCTGGTATATCAGCCTGCACTCTCTGGGAAGCCGGAAAAGGTGTAATGCGAGGCAAAATAATCTGTTTTTCATCAAATAAGAAAAAGACGGAAAATTCAAGAATTATATTATTGAAACCTAAAATTAAACAGTTAGAGAATGCCTACCGTGCCTCTCAAGAAGAGCATATATTAAACAAAATAAGGAAAGCCAAATTGGAAATGAATGAAATATCAGATAATAAAACAACAGATGTAATGTTCCAGCATGCCCCACACTATATTTATTGGGTAACCTGGGTGGCACCAGCATAGAAATTAATTTATCACGTATAGTACTCACTGCCCTATGTATTGCAAAGAAAACTATTCTCCTAAACTGGAAAACAAGGAAGAACTTATCTATTAATCAGTTTAGGAACGTTCTCTAAGATCATTTCAATATTGAAACAATGTCTGCCTCTTCAAATCATCCGCTGACTGATACCTGCAATCTCTGGTCTTCTCTAATTAGCGCCATCACTTAGCGTGGTTACTGGGTCATTGTCTCACTGCTCTTGGTTGCTCTAGAGTTGGCTGGGGTCCGGGGGTTGGATGGCTCCCGGTTGAAGCACCATGTATCCAGTCCGGGTGTCTGCATTGGTGACCCGTGGGTGGTGCTGCTGTGCGGTGGTGGATGGGGCCTTTGTGGGGCGCGGGCAGCGGCCGCCTGTCTTTTGCTGGGTCACTGAGTCGCCCGGGTGGGAATTGGGGGGCAGGGCTGGGGCTCTGGTGCCCGGGTTTTGGGGTTCACCTGTGTCCAGGGGGTTCGGGCTGCCTTGGACGTGATGGCATGGTGGTGGAT
>JAVLVB010000798.1:63806-86757 GCA_032876305.1 Orestias chungarensis | reverse complement strand
AACCGTCTGTCAAGACTGAGTTCCTCCCCCAACCGGATTAGGCTGTCTTCTCTACCTCTTCCTAACTATAAACTTTATCAAACAGGAAGGTTTTAAGCCTAGATTTGAAACTAGACAGGGTGTCTGCCTCACGGACCAAAGCTGGAAGCTGGTTCCACAGGAGAGGAGCCTGATAACTGAAAGATCTGCCTCCCATTGTCCAACTTCATGTCCAACATACACTCAACAGGATCTGCTACCTATGATCCTGAGGCAATTAACTATGTTTTTATGAATTTTTACAAAAAAATATATTCATCAAGCAATGATCCATCAAATATTGAATAAGAATAAGAATTTCTTCTTGCCATTAATCTTCCAAAATTACAAAAAGGACAAGGTGTTAGACTCTCCTCTTTCAATTGGTGAGCTCCATGAAGCTCTACTACAGTTTTCTGATAATAAAGCTCCAGGACCAGATGGTTTCCCAGCAAAGTTCTACAAGGAATTTTGGACCAACATTCTATAGAATAATATCTGAAATCAAACAGAAAAACAAACATGAATTCTGCTATTATTATTTTGCTACAGAAACCAGAGATAGACACTATACTCCCATCCAGTTACCATCCAATATCTTTGATAATGTAGATCTCATGATAATCTCATAAATTCTTGCTAGAAATCTGGAAAAAGTAACACCTCTTTTAATACACAGGCTAATTAATATCATAGACTATTCTACTGTCAGTAACCTGGAAGCCATAATTGCTTCGTGTAAAATGGAAATTCCTGTTTCCAGTATGACAAATTAGGGTTTGGTTCATCGTTTATAAACTGGATGAGAATTCTTTATAGCTCTCAAAATGCTTGTATATGGACCAATGATCGAAATTCTCAAACCTTTAGTCTGCAGAGAGGCACCAGACAAGTGTATCCACTGTCCCCATCACTTTTCGCACTACTTATTGAACCCCTAGCAGCTGCCATCAGAGAAAGTAGAGATATAAAAGGCATTCAGTCCCAAAATATTAAACAAAAGATAAGTCTCTATGTGGACGATGTATTACTTTTCCTCAAGAATCCACGGGTTTCTCTAACTAACACAATTACACTAATGAACAAATTCACAGTACTTTCTGATTACTCAATTAACATGTCAAAATCTATAGCTCTGCCAGTTATTTCCAGCCATCAGTATATATTAACTAATATGCTGAAGTCAGGAAACATTACAGACCTGGGAATAAACATCCCCCCAGGCTCTCAGAGCTGACAAACCTAAATCACATTCATCTTTTAAAACATATAGAAGTCAATCATACAAGGTGGAATCCCCCGCCTATATCATTATACATGGGCAGAGTAGCCACCATAAAGATGATGGTCCTTCCTAAAGTAAATGACCTATTTTCATTGATTCCCACAAGGCCATCATTGGCTTGGTTCAAGTCACTAGACTCCTGTATCTTCAAATTTTTATGGAAAAACAAACCGCCAAGAATCAGCTTTAAAACATTACAAAAAAGTTAGATTGTGGTGGTTTAGAATTACCGAACTTTCAGCACTATTTTCTAGCTAATAGATTGCAATACATCTCACATTCCTTTTAAAAGTAACCCACGAGATGAAGAATGGATGGATATAGAAAAAACATTCTGTGATAATCTAGTAACTCTTTAATGTAATAATAATAATGTATACTTTATTGATCCCGTAGGAAATTTTTTTTGGAGTAAACCACACCGAGGCAGCGATTTTTGCAGGCGCCAGGTAGGCAGTAGCGCAAAGGGTCTTGCCTAAGGACCCACACTGGATGCTGTGTTGTATTTTGGCCCTGGGCTGGATTTGAATTCATGAGCTTTGGATTGGAAATCTGGTGACATTCCAATTGACCTATCCAGCCGTTTATTTACTATTTATTAGCCCAAGAATTAAACATCATAAATGCTTTAAAAGGATTAACATCAGCACCTGTCTGACATGGTGAGATGTTCTTAAAATAAGCAAATCCTCACCATTTTCATGTAAATTAACACCCATTTGGAAAAACCCTGACATCCTGCAAAACAAAACAAAAAGATAAACTTTACAATATGGAAAAAAAGGAATAAAGACTGTGGAACATATAGTTCAACAAGGTAAATTTATTTCATTTGATACACTTATAACACTATATGGAATAAATAGCAACAGATTCTTAGAATACCAACAACTAAAGGCCGTAATTAATGAGAAATACATTGTTAAGCAACTAGATCCACAACTCCCTTGAAGGGTAGCAGAATTCTTAAACATCTACTCCCCAAAATATCTCTCAAAAATATACAAAATACTATCCAAGATTGACAATTCAATTTATTTTCCATCTTTAAAATGGGAGACAGACGTATCTTTCGAATCAGATCACAATTTTTGGTCACAAATTTGGTGTAACACCTTTACAATCCTAAGAAAACCAAATCTACATCTTATACAACATAAAAGTCTTCACAGAACGCATTAAAAATGACAAAGGATGTTCAAGATGGATGTTAGACATACGAATATCTGGTCAAAGTGCACAGACAACACACCTGATGGTTATATGCATGCTCTATGGTAATGTGCACCTATTCAGGTAATTTGGATTGAGGTTTGTCAGGATCTGTGGTTTAAATGTAATTTTCCAGCATGCCCCACACTATATTTATTGAGTAACCTGGGTGGCACCAGCATAGAAATGAATTTATCACGTATAGTACTCACTGCCCTATGTATTGCATAGAAAACTATTCTCCTAAACTGGAAAACAAGGAAGAACTTATCTATTAATCAGTTTAGGAACGTTCTCTTAGATAATTTCAGTATTGAAACAATGTCTGCCTCTTCAAAACATCCGCTGACTGATACCTGCAATCTCTGGTCTTCTCTAATAAGCGGCATCACTTAGCGTGGTTACTGGGTCATTGTCTCACTGCTCTAGGTTGATCTAGAGTTGGCTGGGGTCCGGGGGTTGGATGGCTCCCGGTTGATGCACCATGTATCCGGTCCGGTTGTCTGCATTGGTGACCCGTGGGTGGTGCTGCTGTGCGGTGGTGGATGGGGCCTTTGTGGGGCCCGGGCAGCGGCCGCCTGTCTTTTGCTGGGTCACTGAGTCGCCCGGGTGGGAATTGGGGGGCAGGGCTGGGGCTCTGGTGCCCTGATTTTGGGGTTTACCTGTGTCCAGGGGGTTCGGGCTGCCTTGGACGTGATGGCATGGTGGTGGATCGCTGCCAGCTCCCGGCCTAGGCAGGTTGCTCTGGGGTCTATGTTAGGTCTGCAGGATTCCACAAAGAAGTGTGGTGGTGGGGCTGGGTGGGTTGGGTGTGTGTGTGTGCGCATCTGTTCATTGTCCCCACCCAGACTGAATGCAGTGAGTACCCCCATCTTCTCTTCTCCCCAGCCACCTCTTGGTCACCTGGTGGGTGCTCTCCTGGGCTGGTCGTGGGTCTCGGGGCACAGGCGTGGCTGCCCTGGGTCGGGAAGTCTTTAGCCCCTCCTGCCCCCTGGTGGCTGTTGGGAGATGGGGGCGCCTTTTCGGACAATCTGATCCCACCATCCGGGGGCAGCAGCTCTGCTCACGGTCATACACACCTTACTCCCCTTTTCTCTGTGGCTCGAGTCCATAACACTCATCACTCTTACGGTCTTCGGGGTGAAGGTGTGGTTTCTTGGGTGGGGTGAAGTAGACCTTTGCCGCACTCCATGAACTACTCTCACTCATTCTTAATTGCATAAGAGTCACTATTACATACCACACAATTAAACACCACACACAGGGTGGTTGGGGGTTGGGGGCTGTCCGCGAGCAACAGAGCGGGGATCACATTGCCGGTTCTGCGTGGCTTCCAGCTCCTGTAATGTCCTGACACTGAGGGCCCATGTTTGGGGCGGGGCTGCGGAGGAGCTCCAGTGTCTGCAAACTGTGGCTTGCTTACCTCCCATCCTCCACATCAATCTCTGATAAGAGTTGCACATCTGAGCTAGGAATACAAGTGGGTTATGGTCTGTAAACACTTGTAAAGGCTTTACACTGGGTCCAACATAAACTTCAAAATGTTGCAACGCAACCAACAAAGCAAGAGCTTCTTTCTCTATAGTACTGTAGTTAATTTGATGTTTGTTAAACTTTTTTGAAAAGTAGCAAATAGGATGATATATCCCTTGTTCATCTTGTTGGATAAGATTAGCCCCGACACCATGCAAACCATCAGCCTCCAGTTTAAAAGGATGATCAAAATCAGGCGCAGCCAACATTGGTGCACTGCACAGCAGAGCCTTAGCAGCTTCAAGTGCAGCCTGACATGCTGGAGACCAAACAAACTTTTTCAGAGACTACCTACATCTGAAAAGTTTTTACAAAAACCACGATAAAAACCGAACATTCCCAAAAAACAACGTAGAGCCTTTTTATCCTGTGGTACAGGAAACTCAATTGCACTTTAGTAGCAATAGGTCGTAAACATCCTTGTCCAACCCGTTTCCCTCTACTCTCTCTCTCTGTAAACCTCCTGGAACATGGATCTCTTACGACTGGCAACAGATCCTCTAAATTCTGTACGCCTCAAGTTTTGCTCTGCACTATTTGTCAACCCCAGCATGTGAGCAGTAGCCTAACCTCAACCTTCTCAAGCTTCAACCACCAGATCGCATCAAACTCAAAAAGCCACAACCGACAGCTTTGGTTCCACTGACCTCTCCCAGGTAAGATCACCTCCAATAATTTCCTTCTACTTATTCAATGCTGCACTCACTTTCTCCCATTAGGGTTAGCGTCCCGCATGAAAACGTCTTGGGATTCCCCCTGACGAGCTGACCCAAGTGGCTAGGGAGAGGGTATTCTGGGTCCCCCTACTTAGACTGCTGCCCCTGCTACTCGACCTCGGATAAACAGGAAAAAAATGGATGGATTATCCCTGGCAGTTTATTCAAACAACAATTTATTCTCTTTTAATTACATTTATAGATTCACTCTCTATTATGTAGGGTAAACAATCATGGCAGAGACCAAGGGACGATAATTTTTCAAAAGTCGACCACTGACACCTTAGATCAAGGATGGCGAGACACAAGAGGTCATAGCTAAAAAGGATGGATGTTCATAGAGATGTGCGTTCAAGCAAATTAATAGAGAGGAGAAGGAAAGTAAAAGATGTGGGAGAAAAAATATTCTTTAAAATAAATATTCAATGCTGTGTTGTAATCATCGTGATGGAATAAACCACGGGTTTTATTTATAGGTAAACCACCTAGTTAACAATGTGTACAGAAGTAAGGCTAAATTATCGTAGCAGTTAGCAGACGTTCAATCATTGTTCAAACTGTTCAGCATTGACAGTATTTATATATTCAGTATGTTAGTTCCTTATGCAGTTTGACTCACTTCTCACACATTAAACAAAACTGTATTTTTAATAAAATATTTTTGATTTGATTGATTAATTTGAAAATGTGAGTTATCCTGGGTTATCCTGTTTTTAGTAAAACATTTATAATTAATACCATGATATTATTATCTTTGTTGAGTATTGTTAGGATTACTATGTTTAGTCAGGAGGCTGAAATGATTTCCACTTGAAGTTTTGAGAATCTAACAGTGCTGCAACATTTAGTCCTGAGCTACAAACCTATCAAGCTCTGTAGCATCAGTGCTAGGAAAACAGTTCATGTGCAGCCTTGTTCAGTAGCAACAGCTAAAGCTAAAAGCAACTATCCCAGGTCTGCAGGGTGAAAGGTGGGAACAAATCAGAACCTTTATCCATACTTACCAGAACTTTGTCTCTGCAGCTCCAAATCAACTCTATTCAGCTTTACTTGTGGTTTCCAGTTGATCTTCATCATTTTCCACAGACTGCCATGCTCTTCCTCGTAGCGGACAAAGGTTTTGTTAAACTCTGTGAATATTTCTTCAGCAGCAGCAGTTAGTCAATCTCTGATAAACTCTCTCAGAAGAAATTTTGATGGTGCCTGCCAGTTGTCCATGTCCGCGGGGTCCTGATTTATTCTGATGAGTAATGTTTACAAAGTATAGTAATGGGGTTTTCAATTGCATGTTGACTAACAGCTACTTCATCCATTGGGTAGGTTTTGTTTGCCGATAATAGATAGTTAGCTTAAATGCTAATTTTACCCACAAAACTAATGTTTGCATGTAAGTTGTCATCAAAATGTTAGCTTAAATGCTATCATTACTATGTAGGGTCTTAATTACACATTGACTGACACCTAATGTTAGCACTCAGTATCTTTATTTTAGCTTATATATTAAAATTAGCTTAAATGCCAATGTTAGCTATAATGCTAGAGTTAGCATGTTGGTTGTCATCAGCATGTTAACTTATTCTAATATGGTTGATATATGACGCAAATGTTAGTGTATAAGCAAATATTATCTAAAATGCTAACATTAGCTTAACTGCTAAAATTGCTATGTGGGGTCTTAATTGCATCTTGACTGAGACCTAATGTCTGTACTGAGTATGTCAAGTTTAGCTTATACATCTAAATTAGTTTACATGCTAATGTAATGTAATGTTAGCTATGATGCTAACGTTAGCATGTTGGTTGTGATCAGCATGGTAAATAATACTAATTACCTAATATTATATACTATAATACTAATAAACTAATATTAGTGGCTGGATAGCTCAATTGGAATGTCACCAGATTTCCAATCTAAAGCTCATGGGTTCAAATCCAACCCAGGGCAAAATTACACCACAGCATCCAGTGTGGGTCCTTAGGCAAGACTCTTTGCGCTACTGCCTACCTGGTGCCTGCAAAACGGCTGCCTCGGTGTGGTTTACACCAAAAACTATTTCCTACGGGATCAATAAAGTATACATTATTATTATTATTATTAAAGGTGATAAATTACGGACATAGTAGTGTATAAGCAAATATTAACTTAAATTCTATTTTAGCAATCAAGCTAATGTTAGCATGTAGGTTGTCATCAGCATGTTAACTTATTCTAATATAGTGGATTTATCACGCACACATTAAAATATAAACACATTTGAGCTTAAATGCTAAAATTGGTATGTTGGGTCTTAATCACATGTTGACTGACACCTAATGTCAGCACTCAGTGTGTAAAGTTTAGCTCATACATCAAAATTATCTTAAATGCTAATGTTAGCTATAATGCTAACGTTAACATGTTGGTTGTCATCAGCATGTTAACTTATCCTAATATAGTTGATTGATTGCGCTCACGGTAGTATACAAACAATTTTAGCTAAAATGCTAACATTAGCTCAAATACTATAATTACTATGTGGGGTCTTAATTGCATGTTGTCACCTAATGTCAGCACTAATTATGTAAAGTTTAGCTCATACATCAAAATTAGCTTAAATGGTAATGTTAGCTATAATGCTAATGTTATTAGTAGATTTTCATTAGCATGTCCATATACAATAATGTGCATCTTCTAGTTTGCACATGGTAGTGTATATTAAAATTTTAGCTACAATGATGACATTACCTTAAATGCTAATTTTAGCTATAAAGCTAACGTTAGCATGTAGATTGTCATCAACATGTTCATTTACAAAAACATACTTCATCTAGTATGCACATGTTAGTGTATAAGGTAGCAGAAGCTAAAATGCTAATATTTCCTTAAATGCTCTCATTACTACATGGATTCGAAATAGCATGATAATACTATGGTAGTATCATAATGTATGAGCTTATAAAAAAGTCCACCAAATAATGTCTCATAAAGTATGTAATCAAGTGTGCATAAAAAGCCTTTTTTTTCTTTTAATACATTTCATATTACATGTTCACGGTTTAGAACATACAGTTAAACAAACAAACAAACAAAGCACAGATGCACAGGTCATGAAGCGTAAAATATTACAGTTAACATGTGGTGTACGCACGTAACACATGTATACTTAGTCACTTGCAAAAGCATACGTACACATATCAGGGGGCGACCGAGGGGAGAGTCCATGAAAGAGTTTTTTCAGCTTAGTCTGGACTTTAAAAAGTGTTCCAAGAAAGGGATTCCAGTGACATCAAAAAGTGTATTCAGGGCCTTTACAAAGTCTTTCCCTCTGTATTATGGAATATCATGTACGTCACCCAAAGATGGAAGGAAGGAGGAATAGACGACCTCCAGTTTCTCAAAATTAGTCTCTTGGCAACAATCAATCCCAGTTCTAGTGGCTGCCAAATTACAGCAGGAATAGTCCCCTGCACTCGAGGGCATCCGAAGATTATAAATCCTGGTTCAGCTTGTAAGGGAGTCTTGTATACCTTGGAGTACCAGTCGAAAATTTTTGACCAAAAACCAGTTAGTGAAGGGCAAGACCAAAAAGCATGAGACAGTGTGCCTTCAAACATATTACACCTGTCGCATAATGGGGAGACAGAGGGGTACATCTTGTGCAGTCTGGCCCTTGAATAGTGTAACCGATGTATGATTTTAAACTGAATTAACTGATGCCTGCTGTTTATTGAACAAGAGCGGATTTTAGAAACGCACGTGTTCCACAAAGGTTCAGGGATTGTTATTCCCAGCTCGTTTACCCAGGCCTCCCTGATTTTTGTGGTGTGTGCTACAGTCTGGTCACCAAATAGATGTCCAATTTTTGTAATAAGATGCCTAGAGTCCGGGGGGCTCCCTAAGATGTCAAAAATTCCATGTTCCATCGGAAGGTAACAAAGTTCTCAATCTTTGACTTAATGTATTGCCTGACCTGCAAATAACAGAAGAAGTGTGAATGGGACAGACCATATTTTCTTTCAATTGGCTAAATGATGCCAACTTTTTGCCAATATACAACCCCTTTTCCCTCCACTCATGGTAGGCCTTGTCCTGCCAAGGAGGCAAAAGCAGGAGGAAACTCCTGATCTAATTTATAATTCTTACTTCGTGTTTTAACACAAAGCTCAAATTTCGATAGGCTTCCGGTTTTTCAAGGTAGGCAAAGAGCAAAGCTGGTAGGGAGGAATTATTCACCAGTTTGGATTCCATCTTGAGCCACAGAGGGGTATCGATCACTGGGTTAGCCGCAAACCCCTGCTGCCAGAACATTAGTGCTCTTATGTTGGCAGCTAATTAATAGTGTTTAAATACAGGTAGCCCCAGACCTCCCTCCTCCCTTGACTTCTATAAATACATTTTAGAAATCTTAGCATTTTTCCCATTCTATATGTAGGATTGAATGATTGAATCCAGGTCCTTAAAGAAGGCTGCTCTAAGATAAATAGGAAGATTTTGACACAAATACACGAATCTAGGTAGGGAGATCATCTTAATTGAATAAATGCATTCAATCAATAACAGGGGCTGTAAGTATTCCAGTGCTCAATATTTTGCTTTAATCCTGACATAAACTCTGCAAAGTTTAGTTTGAATATAAGTTTTAGGTCTTTGGGTATAGTAAGTCCTAGATAGTTGAGATGGCTCTCAATCACTTTGAAGGGGACCTTTTGTAAAAATCCAGCTGGGAGCGTGTTGGAAAGAGGCATAAACTCCCTCTTTGACCAATTGATTGTGTATCTGGAAATTTTACAGAAAGATGTAATCAGACTGAGGAGGAAAGGAACAGATTTTACTGCGTCATGTAAATATAATATCACATCGTTGGCATATAAACTAATGAGTGTTTCAATCCCACCGACTCGAAGGCTTTCAATGTGCGGGTGCTCCCTTATTGCCACACCAAGTGGCTCCAATGCAATAGCAAAAAAGTGCTGGTGACAGCGGGGAGCCCTGCTGAACTGAGGGCTCCGGGCAAAATGGAGCTGATTAATCATTGTTTGTTAGAACAGAGCACATGTGTTCTTGATATATCAGTTTCACCCAGGAGGTGAAAGTCTCGCCAAACCCAAACCTAGGCAATGATTCAAATGTATACGGCCATTTGACCTGGTCAAAGGCTTTATGTGCATCGAGGGCCAGAACAGAAGCATTGATATTTTTATGGTCAAGGTATACAGTATTAAGCAATCGTCTCTCAATAAAAAAAGACAATCTGCCGGGGATGAACCCTGTTTGATCAGGATGGATAATAGATGCTAAGCATTTATTCGGTTAAGTGGCCAGAATTTTTGTGGCTATCTTGCGATCAACATTTTTCAGTGCAATTGTTCTAAAGCTGGCAGGATCCCTCCCCTTTTTAGGGAAGAGAGAAATGTTAGCCTCGTAAAGAGTTTTGGGCAGTTGTCCATTCTTTTTTGAAGTGGACATCATTCTGAACACGAGTGGTGCGAGGAGGTCACAAAACGTCTTATAGAAATCAGGGCCATAGCCGTCAGGCTTCCGTGACCTTTTGAAGTGACTCTAGATAGTCCCTGTCGGATTTATTCAGTTTAAGCAGCGGGAGGGATTCGAAGAAATCATTAAAATCAGATTGTGTTGCATTATTCTCGGAAGAATACAGGTTGGCGTAGAACTCTCTGAATCTAGTATTTATGTCAGCATGTCAGAGTGAGTTATTTTCAGCTCTTCTCCAGTTGTCCACAGGCGGTAACACGTGCTCTTCCTCTGCTGGAGCGCCTTACACTCCAGGTGCGCCCAGTTGGCGTTGATGAGCTGAGCCAGTATAAGAGGAGTGGTGGATCAGCTATTCAACGCCTGAGTGTTTATTTACTCTTGGTAATTTCTAGTGCTCAGTGCCAATCTATAGCTTCGTGTGCTTGTTGTATTTTGCATGATCTCTAGTTTAGTGTTTTTCCTAGTTCTGCCAGTTGCCTTTTCTAGTTTTTTGAGTTGTTATTATTTTGATACTTTGTTGCTGCCTTCCCATGCCCTTAACAACCCTTGTGCTCACCTCAGGTTTCCGTCATCTCCAGTACACAATTACTCTCAAGATCTCTCTCTGGTTTACCGCATCCCTCTGGTCTACCCGCTCCTCTTGGCTCAGCTTGATCTGCCCGCATTGCTCAATCTGCCGTACACACCCCCTGGACAACTTCTCCACTAGATCCCTTCTGAAGAGAACTCACCACTCACTCATCCCTGGCGTAAACAATCAACCCATCACAAGTAAGATCATTCCAATATTTTCCTCTCACCATAAGTCATCGACTCACCTGTCCTGTCCTCACAGAGGTCTCCAGTCTCCCAAGTTGTCTTGCGCTCTGGGTCTCCTGCCGTTTCCCGCTGCCCCCGATGTTCCTGTTGTCATGCCGTTCATTGCCGCCGCCCGCTGTGTCACGTTGCCGGATCCATCTCCTCCCCTCTTCAATAAATTCATTATAATAGATCTCCTGAGAGTCCTTCAGGTCGGGCGAACCAGATTAACACCGGAGGTACGGCAACGGAGGATGCAGTCCAAGGAATGTCTTTACTGTGGAACCCCTGGTCATTTCATTGCAAGCTGTCCTAGCCTCAGGAAGGAGAAGCTCCCCGAGAGGGTCTGCATGTAAACACTAGGCAACAGGCGGACCATAACAACCGTCCTAGTTATTCTCGTCTTCTCCTTCCTGCCACCATTATTCACAACCAGAAACCATTCAATCTCTACTTTTTGATAGACTCAGGTTGCGAACAATCACTCATCACCCAAGCACTAGTCGAGCAGTTACAGTCTCTGTTCTAGATGGTAGGTCCCTACCCCAAATTACTCACATCACTAGTCCTCTGGAATTAGTTCTCTCTGGCAACCATAAAGAGCACAGGTCAGTTTTGGTTTTTTCCTCCTCTCAGCCCAAAATGTTTTTAGGGTTCGACTGGCTTCACACCCACAACCCCACTATAAACTGGTCTGATTGCTCCATTTCTTCCTGGTCCTCTAACTGCCTCCCCTTTTGTCTCCAGGCCGCCGTTCCTCCTAACCCGCCCCAGGACGACGTCTCCATCGATTCCCAGGATCTCAGCAACAAAACCGAGGAATACCTGGACCTTAAGCAGAATTTTAATAAGAGTAAGGCCTGCTCTCTACCTGCGCCATTGACCTGTTGCCCAGAGCCACTTTTCCCTCTAGCCGTCTGTTAAACATCTCCCATAAGGAGCGGGGATCGATGGAGACCTATATCAATGAGTCCCTCGCTGCTGGCATAATCGGGTCCTCCTCATCTCTCCTCGGGGCGGGCTTCTTCTTTGTCACCAAAAAGGATGGTTTGCTCCGTTCCTGCATTGATTACAGAGGTTTGAATAATATCACTGTTAAAAACCTCTCATCACTGCTGCCTTCGAGTCCCTTCACAGAGCTACCATATTTACGCAACTGGATCTCCACAACGCCTACCATCTTGTCCGTATACGCCAGGGGAATGAGTGGATGACAGCTTACAAACTCGCATTGGTCGTTTTGAGTACTCCGTCATGCCATTTGGTTTATGCTATGCTCTGTCCGTGTTCCAAGCCCTCATAAATGACATTCTCTGTGATTTTCTGAATATTTTTATTTTTGTTTATCTAGACGACATCCTGATTGTCTCCAAAGACCTCCCCGAACACATATCCCACGTCCGGCTAGTGCTTCAACGCCTCCTCCAGAACCGTCTCTACATTAAGGCTGAAAAATGTGAGTTTCACAAAGCTTCAATAACATTTCTCGTTATATCTTCGAGGGCGGGCAGATCCCAGCAGACCCCACCAAGGTTCTCGTAGTCACCGAATGGCCCACTCCAGACTCCAGACTACAACTACATCGCTTCCTTGGGTTCGCTAAATTCTATCGTCGTTTCATTAAAAATTACAGCCAAACTGTCTCCCCACTCACCACCTCAACCAAGACAACATTCACATGGAACCCCAAAGCTGACAAAGCCTTTCAAGATTTAAAGAATCTCTTTTCTCAAGCACCAGTTCTAATCCAGCCTGAAGAAGAAATATGTCGCATGCCTCACTATTCCTTTTCAGCAGTGCTTCCCTTCCACTGCAGGTGAGCCACCCCAGCCCGACCCGGGTCGTTGAATACTTCAGTGGGTTTACCATCCTGCCATTGCACCGGGAGCCGGGCCGTGTAGCGCAGCTGGAACTTGTTTCCATCCCCTCTCAAGGCTTGCATCACATTCCGAAAGGCGCGGTGCTGGCCCATTACTTCGCTGGTGTAGTCTGGGAAAATCAGAACTTTGTTCTCCTTATATTCCAACAATTTGCTCTTTCGTTTGGAAGTGATGTATCCGGGCTATGATGGTGCATGGTGTCTCACCCGAAACCGGCTTGGGCCACAGAGAGCGGTGTACGTGGTCAACCTTCAGTGGATGCGAGAAATGTTGTCTGCCGAGTAGTTCTGGGATGAGCTTAGAGACAAACTCAGTTGGTCTCCCTTCTTCTGAGTTTTCCTTTATGCCAGCAATTTTGATGTTGTGTCTTCGGGAGCGAGCCTCCAGGTCTAGTAACGTAGTTTGCTGCTGGGTTACCAGCTTTGTGAGCTTCACACATTTTGGCTCAAGTTCTCCAAGACGCTCCTCGTGAGCGATGATTGCTAATTCTTGGCCGGCCATGCGGTGGTGCAAGTCAGTCTGTGCAGCTAGGATAGACTGGAACTTAGCTTCCAGGGCGTCGAAGCGTTCGTCTAATTTCTCCAGAATTGACGCTGACATATTCTTGCATATTTCCTGGCACATCTAGAACATTTGGGTTCTGTCGCCCGAAGCACAGTCTCTTTGTTTGCTCACCGTCCCGCGGCAAGGCCACCGCTAACATTAGTCTCATTAGCAGAAACGCCGCCGATATATCCATCAACAGTCTTATTTTTCCCGGAATTTGTGGCTTTCTTCGGCTGTGACATGATGCCTGTTTACTAGCCCGGGGTGCGGTGTCGACAATGCCAGCTCGTAGGAGAGTTTATCATGGTATTTAGAAATTTATTTCAAGTTGTGGTGGAAAGCGCAAACCAACAAATCTACATCTTACACCTGCACACTAGCGCCCCCCCCCCCCACAAAGCCTTTATAACCAGAAACCCAGTAGAGTCCCCACAAAGCTGCATAAACCAGTTTACAAGGGTTCAAACACACTGCATGGCCTTATATGGTGAACCAATTAAGTTCTCCAACTGGACCTTTGTATGAGCTCAAAGCCTCTGTGAAAAGCTTAGTAGTATAGTGTACACACACACACAAACACACACACACACACACACACACACACACACACACACACACACACACACACACACACACACACACACACACACACACACACACACACACACACACACACACACACACACACACACACACACACACACACACACACACACACACACGCAGATTTAAATGACGTTTCTAACATTAGATGTTCAAAAATTCGTTATTTTAAGGATTTATTTCAACATTCCTATTCAATTTTTAAACGTGGTTTTTCACAAATAACTTTGCAACGGATTCTAATCTGTAAAAGACAAGTAATAGCACCCATCTCGAGACCGAGCCGCACGGTTTGATATATAGTTTGTGGGGGTACACGCTACGGTTCGTCCCGCATTACCTCTGACGGAATAAAAATATAAAAAAAAAAAATAAATAAATAAATAAAGAGTCCAGTTTAGAGGTGTAGAATAATAGAGGTCTGCATTGCATTGCACTGCCTCCTATGCTATGCATTATGCAGGCACAAAGTACTGAAATATTCAGCTGAAACAAGACAAAGCAAACTTCTTTCACGTTTCCCCAGGAGCTGCATATTGAAGAAGAAGGAATTAATGAAGCATTACTGCCACCAACTGGTAAGGAGTGTGGATCACTACATGTATATACTTTTTTTTTTTACTTAATATTATTTTATGACCTACATTGTTTGAAAATGAAAAATGAAAGAAATGAAATGTAACCTGATAAAATCTGCGTCCTGAATTGATTTTATAAATAGTTTTTTGCATTTCAATGATTACATCTTGTCTACTGTATGTGGCGAACTGACCAAACTGTGATATTAAGAAATATTTCTCAATCCTATTGATTATAATTTTAAGCAATATGTGTATATAGTTACATAATAATAAAAATGGTTTATGTTTTTTGGTACAAAATATTTATTCATGAGAAGAAAATATTTTTTATTCTTATTTTGTAATAAAATGAAAATGAAAAATCTACTTTAACATCAGGCATTATTCAAGGAGGTACAATATGTAATAAAACTATGTGACATATATCTAATTTATCTAAATGAAACTCATTCATTTTAAAAGTTATTGTCTATCCGACGTTTCTTATTTTTTCTTTAGCCCTAGAAATTGTAATCACTTTTAATGTTGTACTATCTTTTCTTTAAATTTTAAAGATAACTTTTACCTAAGGGATTTTTCTATTTTCAGACAGTCATGCTGCTATTGAAGAGGTTTTAAAAGCACCTCTACATATTCTTAAAGCCTGATATTGTATATCATTTAACTTTTTTAGTTTTGTATCTGCTGCTTAAATATAAACTATGCATCCATAATCCAAAACTGACCTAATTAATCCAGTATATATGGCTTTTGATGACATTTTATCACCTCAGTTCCAACCAAACACCTCATTACATTTAATAACTTCCTACGTTTATCTATTGTTTTTCTTAAAATGTACAACTTTGCATCAAACCACAATCTAAAATGTAATTTTTTAACTCTCTCCATTCTTTTCCATATAATATCAACTTAATTTTCTGATCAACCTTTTTCAGAGTAAAATACTTTATTTTAGTTTTATCCACAGAAAACTTAAAACATGATTTATACGACAAATTTGCTACCATTGAAATTACCCCTTGAATTTTTTTACAATAAATCTTAAATTCCTTCCACTTTTCCAAATTGCTCCATCATCCAGGAAAAAAGGAAAATGACATTTCACTTCCTCAAAAATATCATTCACCACCACAGAGAAAAATAACAGACTTATTAAGCTTTCCTGTGGAAGAGCTTATGAACATCCAGGCTACCACTCCAGAGGATTTTTTACAGACATCTATGTTCCCATCACTGGAATCTTTGGACATTTTGGTAAAAGGTGTGCACACCTTTGTTCAAACAGCGAAACGCTGGCGGAGAGGTAAATGGCCTGGAGCTCTGGTGTGTCTCCGCCAGTACGGACTAAAAACATTGTTGCCAGGAATGTTTCTCTCCAATGTTTGTTCACATCTGTTGGGGAACAACAGGGACCTTCAGTCATGCTACACAGAGATGTGGCTGTCTGTGGATTAAAACCTTACTCTGTGCTACAGCGGACAGGATTCAAGCTCTACAGAGTGGACAGGGAGGCTGTACTCTCAGCCGAAGCTAAAGGTGGAGGAATCTGTTTCTACCTCAACCGTGGTTGGTGCAACAATGTGACAGTGATCCAGCAGCACTCCTGTCGTGACCTGGAATCTTTTATTATTAACTGCAAGCCTTTTTATTCCCTCGCCGACATGCAGGTCACAAGGTGCATGCTTGCCAACTAAATACTGCGCGTGGAGCAGACCAACCCAGATTCCTTTGTTATAGTCTCTTGTGACTTTAAGAAAGGTAACCTCCCCCTCGAACTCCCTAAATATAGACAGTTTATTAAGTGTGCAACCAGAGAGGACAACCATCAGGGATGCTAACCACGCCGTCACCCGTGCTCCACTGAGCCAATCAGACTGCACAAACAACATAGAGCTCAATGCTCTAAAGACAGTGGCGATGGTTTTGGACTGCAGGAAGAAACCAGCCTCAACTGCCTCCATCAACATCCGTGACTCCACATTCGACACTGTGGAAAAATTTCGCTTCCTGGGAACCATCATCTCCCTAACCCTAACCCCTAAGACATGATTCGCCACATTGTACTGTATGTGTTACATTAATGACCAAATCGGACTTGGATTTGAACACTACAATCCTCACCTTTGAGATCCTCAAATTCGTACTTGATTTTATTACACCAACACGTATGTGTATATATTTATCTGGTTAAGTTAATACTTGGTAGATATTTTTTCATATCCAGAGGTTTAAATAAACACTTCTTATGCACCAACTATGCCAAAGTAAATTCCTTGTATGTCCAATAACGTACACTTGGCAATAAAACTCTGATTCTGATTCATATGACCATTTATACCCATTCTTTTGTATTCTAATTAATAACCCTGCCTTCCACATCATGTCAATGCTCCTTCAATATCACAAAATACTACTTCAACACTCTTTTTATTCACTTGAGCCTTTTTAACCTTATTACCTCTACAAAAAGCTATTGGTCGGTATTATTCTGGCTGTGATTAAGAATTTCATGGTTTACGAAGTATAATCACTGCTTCTTTCCAACGTTTTTGTATTTTTCCATCCTCCTATATTCGATAATATGTCTGTTTCCCTCCGTGCTGAATTAGAAAAACTCCTACAATGTTCTCTTTTTGATGTTTTAATGTTGCTTCTTACATTTGAATACAATTTGTTATATTCAGTAAACAAGTTATTATTTCTTTTTAATCATTTCAAAGCTTTATTTAATTTCTTAATAGCTTTAGAACATCCTGTTGTCCACCATGGTACCAATTTCCTTTCCCTTTTCCCACTTCTCACCCTTATAGTGTGATTAGCGGCTTCTAAAATAGAACAATGAGACACAAATTCTTTATCCCATTCATCCAAATTTACACGAACTTCCTATTGAATCCAAAACGAATGTGAAGTCAGTTGTTGACAATGTATTTTCTTTCAAATTAATTCTTGTTCCACCCCAATTGTTTTAATTTTAATTTAACAAAAATTTTCAGATCCATTATTTCTTTAATTACATCCCCATTTTTATCAATACAGTTACTCTATATTGAGCTATGCCCCTTAACATCCCCAAACCAATTCACTTATTTCCTGTACTGCTTCTTCCCTTCTTCACCTAATTTCTCACTTACAGACTTAAGGTGGGCATGCAGATACACAGAATGCGTAATCTGAGAGACAGACTTAAAGCAGTTCTGAGAATGTGGCAGGATCTTGCATTGAAAGTGGAAAAGAGAGTTCTTCTTTCTCCAATAGATTTATAGTTTGTAGGGCTTTTGGTTACCTTTTGTGAAGTACTTGGTGAGGCCAAATGTCTTTCTGATATGCTCCAGTCCTGCACTCTTAATATCATGAAGACTACAGAAATGGAGCTTGCGTAACAGTGCAAAATTGGTGTACAAACACAGCATGAAAGGCATCCTAGAACAAATGTGGCACCCGGTGAGGGGGGGGGCACTTACAAGTACTAAAGACCGCAGGGGTGAATAATGCATTTGAGAAAGAACACATTTCAAAGTTAAAAAACTGTTTACTTGAAAATGGCCATGTCCATAAAAAAGATAAAATAGATAAAAGAGCATAAAACAGTGTCCATAAAATAAAGATGAAATCAATAAAAAGGAAAGCCCTTCCTCACGGCACTCTCACACATCAGCCCGATCTCCAGCCATTACAAGTGCCTTACCCATTGCGGCTCCAGCAATATACAGGTCCATCAGGTCTCAGGTTCCAGCTGTGGCTCTGGTTCTGCCGACGGTTCTGCACCCATAGCGCCTCTTTTCCCCTTTGCTGGTCATTGCAGCCTCTTGTTGTCCCACTGACATCCCCTTTTAATTCCCCAGGTGTTCCCCATGCCAAATCAGCCAATGGGAAACACCTGGGTGAACTTTCAGTCGGTGTGTCTGGCCCAAGGAATGTGGCAATGAAAGTCTCAAAAAAGACTACTAAACAAAACAAAACAGAACAAAACATGCAGGACTACAAAACAAATTAAGTAAAAAAAATAAAAAAAACATGCAAATAAAACAAAATGTTTGCATAGCCAGAAAAACCTCAAGGTTTCTTGACTCACTGGTGATGAACACTATGAGGGCTTTCTAAGATCACTCTTTTATCAAGTGATTGACTGTCATATTACTAAGCTGAAGAGGGTTTTCAATAAAAAAGTTCCAAGGTGATACAGGGTGTGCAGTCTCTGAACACAAACAATGAAGCAACTTTCTTAAATGAGGAGCCTCTTTTTGCCTTAGCACAGACCATATCTAGGTGATCTCAAACATGAGTTTCCCCAAACCAAGCGATTTCTTGATAGGAGAATGAAACTTTATCCTCCAAAGCAAATCAAGGGAAATGGTAGCACCTGGAACCTAGGAGCTGCCAGACAGAAAGAGAAATATGATGCACAGCTTTATCTTTTACCATTTGAGTTGTTCTTTAGTTAAACTTAAAGCAGCTGCCGCCCCCCGTGCAACATAAATGTTTATAAACAGGTTTTATGTTTTATTTCTGCAGAGAAACTTTCTTGATACCAGCCTGTGAGGGTCCTGTACCAAAACAGAGCGACATTTGGCGCAGAGCCGGCCCGTGGCATAGGCACTTTGGCTTAGGAGTTTGTTAAGAGTATTTTTTGCAAAGAACTCTTTTTATCTTAAATGCAAAATATCTTTCTTTACCCTGATACCTGCTCTTAATGGTTCTTTTTTCAAGTGGCCTATTTTTGAGCTTGCAAGATGTATTATTCTTACAATAAAACTCAAGACTTTACCTATTTGTGCAACATATAGTTGTGCTTATAAGCTGGTCATTTGGCTTAGCATAGGCTATTATCATGATTGTAAGAATAAACACCATGAATTTAAATATAATCTCAACATCACTTGTAGTACATTCTACTTATCAAGTTTTATTGAAATGTATTTATTTTTAAACTGATATATGCCAATGCATACAATGTTTACATAATCTACTTCAGAAAAGTATTTGATATCTGTGTAACATATTTTTGTGTGCATTGAAACTATACATTTTTAAAATCATATTTTTCTCCATCAGATAATCTCATCAGTATTATTGGCCTTTTTGAAAAATACATTTATACTCTTACTTGAATTATTTCTTGGGTGAACTATTTTTACATTTACTTGGATAAAAATATTTTTATCTCATTTTATCTCAGTTATTTAAATAAAATCTATTTGTATAGATTTATCTCCTGCTAAATCTTTCTGTCTACACTCCAGTCCAGAGGGTAATATAATTACTCTTCCAAACGTCGTAAAACAACAATAAAAGAAATCTCATAGTAGTTATGTTAAACAACGTGGCTTTTAATCCATTGTGAACCACATTCTGTACCAGTTGCTGTCACCTTCCTCAGTTGTTTGCATTGAATACACTTGCTCTATTTCTTTTGATGTCCTTAGTATTTCTCTTATCACCTTTCGTCTCCGTGGAGCGAAGTGCATATATGCAGGTGACTGGGTTGCAGGCAACTTCTGCTTCGATTGAGAGGAATGAGGCGAAATCACTGAAGCTGGGAAACTCACCCCCTTTCATGAGTGTTGTAGTAACATGCCTGTTCCATCTCCCATTTATCCAGTCCGGTAGTTTGTGTAACAATTTCTGGTTTTCTTCACAGTCATTGAGTATCTCTAGTCCTTTTACATGTGGCATAGCAAGCATATATGAATTCACAAAGTCTGCAAAGTTCCTTAATCAATCAGCATCTTTTGACTGTATTTTTGGCCAGTTAGACAGCTTTTCTCGAAACGCTCTTTGTATCACAAATGGCTGGCCGTAACTTTGATTCAGTTTTCCCAGGCATCTACTTAAGCCTCTTCATCATTACTGAAGAAAGTTCCTCCGAGACATTTGCGAGCTGGGCCAGTGACATATCTTTTCAAATAGTAAAGTCTGTCTGCTGCTGAGACTCCATTTTGTTCAATGAGAGACATGAATGTGGATTTCCATTCAATGAACTTTATTGGCTCACCACTAAACATTGTTGGCTCTGGTGTGGGGAGTCTGTGTATTCTTAAGGTGTTTTGTAGAGCCTGTGCAAGCTGAGTAACACTAGAGGAAACAGTTGGCTCAGGTATAATGTAGGGAGATGCATGTCTGGGTGAGTGTTCTGGGCTCACCTGTTCGCTTTTTATTATCTGTGCATCCCCAAGCTGTAATAACTCTCTATCATAGGCTTTCAACCTTGCACGTGCTGCTTCTACTTCCTTCTCAGCTCTTAAACGTCCTAACTCTGATGTTTGAACTGCAATTTGTTTCTTATGCTCTCTTCTAGAGGCTTTATCTTTTCTCTTTGTCTTTGCTCCTCTTGTACTGTTTCGTACTCTCCTTCTTTGGCTGCTAGGTGTGCTGCAGCATCAGCTCGTTTTGAAGTGAGGAACGAGGCTGAGGATTGTTGGCTGTGATTTGATCCTGCTGTGGAACCATAGATGGACGGCGCGTAATCATGCTCTAATAGTCTCTTTAACCGTTTTCTTTCACGCTCTGCATCAAAATCTCCATCAACGCCACTTATTCTTTCTAGTATGATTTTCACAATGTCTAAAGTCACTGCTTCACATGCATCAGTTTTTCTCCCCATTTGAGATGAAGGTGCTATGTAACTTCTAATGTCCTTGTACTGTTTTATTAGATTATCTCTTTTTTGCTCAATTATGTCTGCAAGATCTGCCATTTCCTTTTCTGAGATGTCCTGCTTTAGCCTTTGCCTTGTCTTGCACACTTGCATTTTCCACAGTTCATATAGAGTTAATAGTTTTTGCTCTCTTTTGCCAATTTCCTCCTTTTGATAAGTACATTTTTTTTCTGTTGGCACTTTTGTCCTCACAGAACGTTGTGGAGTAGCTGATGTGCTTTGCTCTTGTAATTCACTTAACATTTTTTCTTTACTTGAGATTAAATATTTTATGACTTGTCTCTCCTCACTTTAATTTTGAAGCAAGTCTTTTAAATCTTTTATTTCTTCTCTTAAACATGAGATTTGTTCACAAATTTCTATTGAATTTTCAGCTTGTAAATCATCCATGTTGCTTATATTTTTCTTACACTTTTGATTTTTGTACTTTCTAACCGACGTTTGCCCTCTGCTGGACGTTCCGGGAATTTCCGTTAAACCTTGAGCCCTGGTGGTGCACCAGACGGGACGGTGGTCAAGCATCCAGTCGAAGTTAGAGAAGGCCAGAACTGATAGTTGAATGTCTTTAATCGCCACTTGTTGCCATAAACCATGAAACAGTCATTGAACCAATGTAAGAGCTTAACAACAAACAGAAAATTACCATAATAATACATTAGCATAACCGTATTACAATATCAAATCAAACTTTCATTAATAAAACAAACCTTGTTCCTCTTTCCGACTGAAGCTAAATAATTTTACTTTCTGTTTGACCATAATTTTCTGTTGATATACAAAGACAGCTGACTTATTTTCGTCGTTTTCTTTCCGTTGTCTTTCCGTTGTCAAGCTAACCGTTGCTAACCATTGTTCTGTGCTATTTCCGGTCAGGGACAGGAAGTTAACAAAATAAAATCATAAAACCCTATTTACTATAAACGTGTCGAATACACCTTTTCAATCATAAAGTGCAGTCCTTTTTACTTGCTGAACTTTACTGCAATCTTGCTGGCTGCAGTTTACATCCCTGCAACCAGCAACAACGGGGAGAGGAACGTAGCACTAAATGAACTGTACCAAGCCAACAGTGAACAACAGACTGCACAACCAGATGGCTTCCTCATCCTGGTTGGAGATTTAAACCATAACGACCTCAAGTCTGTTCTCCCAAAACTCTAGCAACACGTGGATTTACCAACAAAAGGGAACAATATCCTGGACCTGGCTTACACAACACAAAAAGGAGCATACAAACCCACTCAATTTCCAAACATTGGACTCTCGGATCACCTTACTTTTATGGTAAGGATGGCATACAGGAAAAGTGTGAAAGCCAGCAGACCTGCAAAGAGGGACATCAAGGTGGGGCCAGATGGGGCCTCAGCTGCTTTCCAAGACTGTTTTGAAACAACAGACTGGAAGATGTTAAAACAAGCAGCTAGCTACAATGGCCTCACAGACATGAAGAATCAAGAATCAAGAATCAGTTTATTTATATAGCGCCAATTTACAACAGGTGTTGTCTCACGGCACTTCACAAAAATCAATTAAAATCAAGAATACATTCTAACGAATCAATTTGAAAAAGTTTCCAATCTAAGGAACCCCAGCAGATTGCATCGAGTCATTGACTTGCAGAATTCACTCCTCTGGAATCAGCAGG